>LTAE01015068.1:0-10772 GCA_001647135.1 Pontederia paniculata | reverse complement strand
CAACAAAATGCTAAAACCACATGACTTCATAAATATACTTAGATGAACAACATTGTGGGCAGCTTAGAACAGAAACTGTGCTGATGCATGGAGTTCACTGGCATTAGAGCTAACTGGAGCAGCATAAAAATGGCAGACTACTACTAATTTGATTTACTTGATCATGCAACAAAATGCTAAAACCACATGACTTCATAAATATACTTATATGAACAACATTGTGGGCAGCTTAGAACAGAAACTGTGCTGATGCATGGAGTTCACTGGCATTAGAGCTAACAGGAGCAGTATAAAAATGGCAGACTACTACTAATGGCATGCAGAGGAAACATACACAGAAAGGAAAAAAAAGTATTTAGACTGTCAGATTACCCCAAGGCCACCCAAGACAGTGCAAGCACTGCACAAGGAAACGATCATCTGCAGCAGGAACTCCTCAAGGGAAGCAATGCCATTAAATCACGCTCTGACCATGGGGGTTTTTGGTTCATCCACCAGACTTGGTTAGCCACAACCAATTGGATCATCCACCAGACTTGGTTGGTTGCCTGTCTTCTTAGTGTTCAAAGACACAGTTGTACGAGCCTATAGAACAGATCCTGTTCAAGTAAGGTCGTGCTTGTCTGCCTTATCTCAGCGTTCTTTATGCAGTTTCAACTATTTGAAAACGTTGACAGTGGGACTATTCAAGAGATTGCATCCACGATAAAATATAATATCTCTGCATCCCAGATATAGAATTCAATGCATACTAATTCTGGGCATTCATCAAAATCCCCTAACTGTACAGCCATGAGATAATCACAAATGAAGTTTGGGGATTACTACAAAATTCCATGTCATGGAGAAAAAACTCATCTTAACATATATTTATTTATATATAGATGAATTATTCTCTATCTGTTCACTCGCCCCCACGAAGATGTCTGTATTGTTAGCCACAACCAATTGGATCATCCAACATTAAGCAGTAAGCAGGAAGTAAGGATATAAATGTAACACATTAATTTCGGCGATAACTGGAAACTCTAGTAGAAATTGGACTCCCTTATGCTGGTCCAAATTGCAGAGAAGAAAACGCATGTCCCTGGTGTATAAAGAATATTATGCTTGATATTTTTGGCAACACCTCCAATTGTTTGATATTTTTGGCAACACCTCCAATACTTGAGTAAAACTTTTGAAGATGACGTATTTTGAACGGGGAGACCTCCGAATCTCTAGGAAAAAGATGATGTATTAGAATCGGAGACTTTTTCTGCAAGCTATGGATAATATCAAATTGGGATTGAGAAAACAAATTGGGAATGGGAGACTCACTCATACCTATAATGATCCATGGTTGTTCAATATTTCTTTACGTTTCAAAGCCTACTTATATTAATGTTTATTCGAGTAATTTTCAAATTTGATACTTCATCTTTACATAAGATCTCAAATTAGTACTTTAACTTTATTTTGTAACTAGTTGGTACCCCATATATATAATCATTTCAGAATTGGTCCCTTTTACATATTATAATATATTTTTATTGATGTGGCAACCACATCATATATTTTAATAAATAATTTATTAAGATAATGAGTTGAAGAAAATAATAAATAGTTAGAAATAATAAATAGTTGAAGAAAATATTTTTTATTTAAATATTTTTTAAGTTAAAGTGATTTTCACTATACGTAAGTAGCATCATATCATGTGTTTTAATTATATTTACATATTATAATATATTTTAATTGATGTGGCAACCACATCATGTGTTTTAATTAAAAAATTATTAATAGATTTTTATAAAACTTTATTTTGTAACTTATAGTTTTTTTTTCATAATTGATATCATTTATATACTATAACCATTTTTTTATGATATGTCGAGCATTATTTTTTTCATAAATAATTTTTTTTGTGATAGACACATCAACCACATGCAAGAAAATCATTCTAACTTAGAATAATATTTATATAAAAAAGTTTATTTTCTTCAACTATTTATTATTTTTTTTATGTTGTAATCCTTTTAAGTTGAAGATATTAATTTATATTCAGCTGATTTGGTTATGATCTTAATAAATTATTTATTGAAATACATAATGTGGTTGCTACATCAATAAAAATATATTATAATATGCAAAGGGGACCAATTCTGAAATGATTATATAGTTGGGGTACCAATTAGTTACAAAATGAAGTTACTAATTTGGGATCTTATGTAAAGATAGGATACCAAATTTGAAAAATACTCATGTTTATTCACAATGCTCAGCTTTACTAGTTGCTGATATGATACAACAAGCCAAATGGAATCTAGATATTCTTGCTGATTGTTTTGCCTCTTGTTAGTAAATAAAATTATGTTAATTATCTTGTCTGTTTCTCCCTATAATGATTTGTGGATTTTAGGTCTGAGCATGACCCGGTCCGATCCGGTCATCCCGGTTCGATCGGACCCGGATTTTCGAGAATATTCCTGATCCGAAACATAACCGAGTCGGGACTGGGTCCGATGACTTGGAAACCCGGCCCAATCCGGGTTGGGATTGGGTCCGAGTTTAAGAGATCCAGATTTATTCTCAACCTGATTTTCTTATATTATAATATATAAATATATTATAAAATATATATTTATGTAATATATATATATATTATATTATATTTTTAAAAAAATATCTAACACATAAACGGATTTTATTACTAATGCATAATGAAAAAAAGAGTTTATAGTTATTAATAATTAATATTAATAAATATTATTTTTCTTGATTTTATTTTTATATAATAAAAAAATAAAATCGGGTCAACCATGTCGACCTGGTTTTATTTCCGGTTAAACCGGGATGACCCGGACCCGACCGGGACCGGGTTCGGGTCCTGGTCTCATTTCTTGAGACCCGGCCAATTCCGGGTCGGGACCGGGTCCGGTCCCAAATCCGGTTTTGCTCAGCCCTAGTGAATTTGGATTCTAAATTCTTCTAGATGTCCTAAAGCTAATTTTGTGTATAACTTTACAAGTAGGCCCTCAGAACCACTCAGTTTGCAGGATGACATGGCTGAAAAGTTATTTGGAGCATCAAGATCCTGCCAAAAATTCAAAAAATTATCTCATAATCGGCTTCCCACAAATCATATGCTCTCTAGGTTTTACTCCTAGAAATCCTGCATCTACACTATGCGATGCAACCTTAGAAACTAATAAGCACATTTTCTTCGAATGCCCTTATGCTGCACAGATCTGAAATCTTTTCCATACTAACAAAAACTTTCAATTTTTCTTTATGGGCTCTTGGGCTAATGATGATTGGATTTTAGAAGGAGAAAATCTGGACACTGTTTCTAAGCCTCGTTTCTTAACTCTTTTTGCTTTATCTCTTTGGGGAATCTGAAAATCACGAAACGATGCTCATTTTTGTTCCTCCCATGCAACCCCTACTCTGATCTGAACTCGGGTAACGGCTAACTTCTATGAGTTGCATCAATCCCACATATTTAAGGGATCTTCCTCTTCCCCAGCAGATCCATGGGAGCCTCCATCTCATTCGTGGTTTAAGTTGAACACTAATTGTTCATTTACAGGGTCAAATGACACAGGGGGAGGAGACTTCATAGTCAGATCTTATTCTATCTTTGTTTGTGGAGGGGCTTTAAAACGTAACTTTAACTTCATTCGGCAAGGCCTTAGTCGATGCAGGCAACTAAAAATCAGATATCTCCAGCTCGAATCAGATTGTGCGCAGGCTGTGACGATTATCACTCGGGAAGCAGTCCCATCGTGGCCTGTGTTAATTTGGCTAGTTTTGGTCGGCAATCGCGTCGCAACATTTTTTGGGAGGATGACCCTCCTCCAGGAATCTTTGGAATTTTGTAATCCGACTCTTTAAGCTCTAATTAATTGAAGTCTTCATCTTTAGAAAAAAAAAATCTTATTAGAATCAAACATCACAAAAGAAGTTGCCCAAAGAGCAATTCTTTAATGGCTGAGTAATCAAACCAGCCAAGCAGAAGTTACCCAACTAGAAGCATATATTGGTTAAAGTAATCTCATCTACTTTTTAAATCAGGAATGCCATACAGATACAGTCCTGGGTTCTGATTATGAATGTTGTTGTCATATCAGCTTTTTTACCTTCAGGCTTTTTGTTCCTTTATATTGAATGAATGGACATGTTTTTCTTCATTCGGAGTAAAGAAAAAGAAAACCATCCAGAAATGTGAATCAATTTTTCTGATATGGTCAGCCTAATTGATCCTTTTCCTTTTAAAAAAAAAAGAATTTCTGATACAATGTGAATCAATTCAGATTGTTCATTCTTATCCGGCAGCGTCCGATACGTATAATTTTTTTGTTTACTTATTCTGGAGAAGAGATTCATACTTAGCTACAATGCAAGTGAATTGAATCCATCTGTACATTGCTCATACAATGTGCACCATTTCTGGTTGCCGATTCTTATTCATTTTGTGGTGAGCCATGGCTAAAAGATTTTATTAATTTGATCATGCAACAAAATGAGAAAACCACATGACTTCATAAATATACTTAGAACAACAACATTGTGGACAGCTTACAACAGAAATTGTACTGATGCATGGAGTTCACTAGCGTTAGAGCTAACTAGAGCAGCATAAAAATTGGCATGCAGAGGAAATGAACAGAAAGAAAAAATATGTAGTCTGTCAGATTACCCCAAGGCCGTCCAAGACAGTGTAAGCACTGAACAATTGGGTCATCCAACATGAATTATCCTTTATTTGTTTGGTCAAGACCAATTGGGTCATCCAACATGAAGTAGTAAGCAGGAAGTAAGGATACAAATGTTTTCGGCGAAAACAGGAAACTCTAGTAAATGCTAAAAATTTAAGGGATAATACATCAGAATTGTCATTGTACAAATGCAAAGTTTCAGAATAAGAAAAAAACTGTAATTGCTATGATCTCAAATGGAGGAGTGAACTCTGTTCAAGTGAGGTCGTGATGGACATGGCACTGCTGCAGCAACTTATGCATTATACAACTTTTAATGATAAATAAGTGGGACTTTGTGCTAATTATATTGCAAATATAAATATCTACATAATATATAGCTTTGCTATTTTTCATATTAAAATTAGGTCTAGACTAGTACAGAAAAAAAATTAAAAGCTTACCAATAAAGTTTCAGAATTCCCTTTTTAAGTTTTTTTTTTAACTCGAATTAATTTGTTCAGGGAATCCGGAATAGTATTCAATTTTTTTCGATGTTCGTCCTGTTACATAAAAGATCATTCAAATCGATTATTAGAACTTCGAAAATTTCTTCTCTCAAATTTGATGGTTCCTTTCAAATTGAATATGAAGGATGACACAGGAATCCGGAATTGGAACAAAAAGAGAACAAAAATGAAAGAAAGGAAAATATGCCATCACTGGTTTCAAATGAGTTGTGTGCTGAAAGGATCATTTGTATGAAAGTATCAACAAATCAGTCCCTCTGACATTAACATCTATTCGAATCTCATGTTGAATTGTCCAGTTGCATCGCCTAACATTAAGATTTTGTAACCATGCAGGAAACCTTTTTATTTATATTTTTTAACTTTACTTCAATCTTTTTATTTTTTTTATTTGATTGATTTTTTTTTTTAAAAAAAAATTATCTATCCAAAAGAAAAAAATCATCTTCATGGTTGGAATTCAATTATTCTCTTCTTGAAGAAGAAGAAGAAGAAGAAGAAGAAGAAGAAGAAGAAGAAGAAGAAGAAGAAGAAGAAGAAGAAGCGCCAGTTCCTCCGCCACCATCCCGTCGATATGGCAGGTTTCCCGGGAGGAAGACAACCAATGAAGCAAGGGGTGTTGCTGTCGCTGGTATCGACTCCGACAACCATGACTTCGAGGAAAGGATGGCGCCGGGGCCAAGTGTGCTGCAGTGATTTGGGCAAGACTATGCATCTAGGATCCAAAGATGAAAGCGAAAGTTAATTTCACACGGATAAAATATGGAAATAGTCGTCACGCATTTTAAATTCGTGTGGATTAAAAGTTCAAAATGAATAATTTTTTGAATAGATTGGAGGTGTTATAACTTTGCAAACTCACTTGAACCATGTGAGACAACTTAACGTCTTGTTTTAAATTCGTGCGGGCCAAAGATTCATAGCGGGAGAAACTGCTGCATGATCCTCATTGTTGCAATTCTGGGCATTGTGATGCTTGGGAGAGCTGTACAGAAAGAGGTAAATAGACGCTTAACCACAGAGGTGGAAAGGCGCTGTCGAGCTTTCATTTGGGGACACACATCAGATCAACGTAAACTCCATCCAGTCGCTTGGAATAACATCATTCAACCAAAGGAGAGAGGTGGCCTTGGGTTAAAAGATATGGAGACTTTAAATTGTAGGCTACTGGATAAGCTAGGATGGAACCTCCTCACCAAATCATCATTGCTTTGGGTGCAAGTCATGAGGAGCAAATACCACATGCGCCTAACCCAAGGGAGGACATAAGAACTGGCAATGGCGACTCATGGCTATGGAAAGGGATACACCATGCTTGGAACAAGGTCAATCATGCAGCGCGATGGGACATAGGAGATGGCACTTCAATACCTTTTTGGACAAAGCCTTGGATACCAGGACTTGAGGAGCCACTGCAGAACAGGACCCATTCATTGTTAAGCAATATAGAGAAACAAGTCACCATTGCCAATATGGTCACCCACGACGGAAATTGGAACTGGACAATTCTAAACCGACTCTTAACGCCAGAAGACTGCGCACGACTAGAAGCACAAGCCCCACCGTCGGTTCAAGAGCGACATGACACACTTTATTGGCCTCTTGAGGCATCAGGAAACTACAACACTAGATCTGCGTATGAACTCCTTGCAGAACCAACATGGAACCCCAAGAAAGAACTATGGAAGCAAATATGGAGTTGGGAGGGTCCACATCGTATCAAATCCTTCCTATGACTAACAGGACAAGAGAAGCTACCAACAAATAATTTACGATACAGGAGACACATCGCACAATCAGAAGACTGTCCACACTGCCCCCGCGCCCCAGAAACAACATTACATGTCCTCCGAGACTGTCAAATAACTAACTCAATTTGGTTGCAGCTAGTGCCAACAAATCTACAACCGCATTTCTTCACCCAACAACTGAACAACTGGCTCACTTACAATCTATACTACAAATCCAACCCATAGGAAGGAATCTCTTGGCAGACTGTCTTTGGAGCTGCTGTATGGCTAATATGGAACTGGAGAAACAAAGGGATCTTCGAACCTGGCTTCAGTCGTCCGACAAATCCCATAACTCAAATCCTACGTGAAGCCACAGCCTTTTCACTCGCCATGTCATGCGCCAAAAAACTTCAGACTACAAACAGCGAGACAGGAAAATTGTGGGTTGCACCACCTAAAGGATGGATAAAATGTAACGTGGATGGAGCCTTTCAAGTAACACGAGATGGGACAACCGCAGGGGTGGGGATCATCGCAAGAGATGACACAGGTAACTGGCTAGGAGGATTTGCAAGCAGCATCCACGCTATTCGCCACATGAAGCAGAATTTATGGCTCTCTCACACAGACTCGACTACGCCTGGACCAATGGATACAAGTGTGTCATCTTCGAGATCGACTCCTTGTCGATGGTGAACATAATCAACAACCATTCAACTTGTGGACAACAATTGCAAGTGCCGAGAGACAACATTCACTCGAATCATGACAAAACCATTCAACTTGTGGACAGCAATTGCAAGTGCTGAGAGACAACATTCACTCGAATCATGACAAGTTCGAAGAAATACAATTAGTGCACATAAGCAGAGAAGGTAACAAGTGTGCAAACTGGTTGGCAACACAAGCAAGAAGCAAAAGGCTCTCCAATGGCCCCATTACTACTCCACACGCGGACTTAGGAGTATTCATCTTTGGCGAGTGTATAGGGGTTAATGTACCCCAATTTCATTTTACTTTCATGTAACCATTAGGCTCATGCCTCCCTTAATTACCGAAAAAAGAAAGAAAGAGGTAAATAGATAATTTAAAATTCAAAAGTCATATTTAAAATAGGCCAACGTCTCGAAGCTAACTGATAATTTTAAATAAACGGGAATGCGAGAAAACAGAAAAAAGAACGCCGTCTGTGGGAATCGAACCCACGACCACATGGTTAAAAGCCATGCGCTCTACCGGCTGAGCTAAGACGGCTGGTTTGGTTTGTTTTGATATTTAACTGGTACTATTGAATAACTGCCTCTTAAATATCAAAGTATTATAATTGCTCAAGTGAATAATGACTTGCAACATCGAAAGTTCAACTCTGACTATTGTTTTTTTATACAACCATTATTACAATATTTTTTTAGTTTGCTTTTGCTTAAAGATTTAAATTTTAGTACATTAAATATTATAATATTAAACTTTTTTTATTATATAGTACATTTATAATCAATAGTTAATAAGATTTATGAAAAAAATATTATATATAATGATAAATTTAAATGTCAATATAATGCTCAATAATTAATAATTTTCATATTGAAACATACATTATCAATCTTATCTTTCTTAATTATTATAGATATATATTGATATTAAACCAAAATGATTTTATATTTTGATCTTAACATTACTATTTTTTCTATATATTTCAGTCCCCCGTACCTGACTGAGCTGCAGAAAACGTCAGTAGAAATTGAGGAGAAAAACCAGAACTACACATCATTTAATCTATAACCAAATTAACCTCCCGCTTATGCCATGATTGTACTCATCATTGTATTTATGAGATGTTCTGATCTTGCGCCGAAATCTTGAATGATGTAACATGAACATTTTTTTTAGAGATAACAACAACAACAACAACAACAACAAAGCCTTATCCACTAGGTGGGGTCGACTACATGGATCATACGACGTCATTGCGCTCTATCAGTAACCAAATTTTTAGGTATATTATTCGTTAATAGATCTGAAATTGTCTTTACTACAATTTAGAGATAAGTTACAATTAATATGAACAATTGTTCTGCATTGTCTTTACTACAATTTATTTTATTTTATTTTTTTGCCATTATAGTGATAAAATCAGATGACCTGCAGAAAGATATGAATGCATTAACTTTTAGCATGTTATATCATTTCCATCTATTTAAGAGCAGAATAATTCTAAGCAGTTTGGTGCTTAACTTTTCTGAACGGTTTCATTGAGAATTTTGTTGTTGGAAACATTTGATATCTAGTTATTGTCAAGAGTAATTGAAAGATACTCCAACATGCTGTCCCAGTTGCAAGCTATATATTATTTCAAACAGGTATCGATGCCACCATGTGTCACGCATGGAATTTTATTTAGAATAGAATTTGATTTAATTAAATTAGCTACGGGTAAATAAGTAATTCTTTCAACCCAAGCCTCTATAAATAAGATCTAAACTTCAGATTTTTCTCCCCTCTCCTTTTACCCTAGCCGTCATCCCTCCTTCCCTCAAGCTTTTCTCTCCTAGGTAAGACATGATTTCTCTCAAGGTTTATTATTTTCTTTCATCTCCTCATTGTATGGGGATTTGTGCTAGAGGAAAGAGAATGCACGGGAAGCGCAGGACAACAGAAGGAGAGGAGGAACAATGAGGTTTTAACACGGATCTTACTAAATACGAGGATGTAGGGGGGTCCTTAGGAATCCTCCATGAAACTCATCTCTATAATTGAGAAATATGGTTTTTGGTTTTTATGATGATGATGCATGATACATGAATATTTCTTCATGTTTTTATCGAAGTTTTCGTGGAGATCTTATCTCCAGTTTTCGGACGCGGCCGAAGGGCACATATTGTGCAGGGCGACATGAACCGTGTTCGTCGGAATACGGGCCACGTCCTCCTACGTGGATCGCGCTCGGCGGCGCGTCCCTTTCTTTATGCCTGACGCCAATGTGGATTGCGATCGGCGGCGCACCCTACATGACGTCAATCTTCTACTGTGTTTCTCTGGCACGGATCGAGTCGACGACGCGTTCTTCGCTGTTTATAATGATGAACTCAGGCCGTGTTTGCTGGCGCGGATCGCGCCTGACGACGCGCCCTCCCACGATGAAACCCTAATCGTTTCCGCCGCCGCGCTGGAGGACAACTCGGACTGTGTTGGACAACACGGACCGTGTCAGACCTCCTACCCGAAGACGATGCCTTATCAAATTCGGGTCCGTCACTGCCGGAACATTTTTTTACAGACCTGACGCCGACCGTGTTCTTCGGAACGCGGGCGATGCTGGAAACGGTGTTGCGCGCATCTCTCTACAGGGAGTACGGACAATGTTCTTCGAACGCGGATCGTGTTTGTGTGACCACACCCGGTCGTATTTCCTAACGCGATTCGTTTCATGAGACCCCTCCAGAAGTTCCCTTGCATGACATGATGTATGTTTGTTAACTATGATAATGATGTATACACTATAAGGTGATTATAGTAATCAAAGATAAAAGATGTAATTGGCGAGACTTCATGTACTGATTGCAAATCGGGAGAAAAAGAAGGATGATGAGGGGGACAGGGGGTGTAGCAGGCAAAACTATGAAACCCCGGGTCGTGTGACTCCAAATCACTGCGTGACTATTGTTCTAGTTGCACGGTCCTTTCCCATTCCTGTGCAACAAATCTGCTTGTGGTCTTGTACAATCATTGATGCCATGTCGCATGAAAGTACATGAGGATCCTTTAACTAATGAAGAGCTCTTCACAATATGATGATGATGATGATGATGATGATGATGATGATGATGATG
>LTAE01015066.1:0-10775 GCA_001647135.1 Pontederia paniculata | reverse complement strand
AAGGAGCTGGAGAATCTTCAAAAAAGGCAAGTCAAAAAAAGGCAAGAGTCTTCCTCCTTCGGCTGCATCAATAGAAAATGGAAAGAATTTCAAACTTCAAATATTTGGTGATTATATACGAAGATCCTTCTTGATTTAGTTTATATTCCCAAGAATCAATAGTGATGATACCGATCATTCAGAAAATGGAAAAATGGAAACAAATCGGTATATATTGAAATCAAAAAGGGATTATCGGGGTAAGCTTTATAGGAATGGGATCAACCTAAATAAGTGTATCTTTTCTGTCATCACAAATTGTGATAGAGCCAATCGATGGAGTGGATTTCACGATCTTATATATAATCACAACGTTCGTGATTCAATTATATTATTTTTTAGCTCATATAAATTATATTAATGATATGATTATCTTTTGAACTATAGTTATGATTAGGGATGTTCACACGTCGGATTTGACCCGACCTAAACCCGAATCTGACCCAATCCGATTAATTTTATTCGGGTTGGGTTGAGTTGGATTGATGGCAAATTAATCATCGAATCCGATCCAACCCGATCACCATTGGATCAAGTTGGATCGGGTCAGGTCATCGATTTACCCGATTGAATTTTTTCATATATTTTTAATTATTTTTTTAATAATATTAAAAAAAAGAAAGAAACATATTTTTTAAAGGTTTTTTAATGATTTTAAAGGATATAAATATAAATTTTTAATATATTTTTATTTTAAAGAAATATAAAATTTTTATCAAGAACAAATTGATTCAAATTTAGTAAAAAAATGTATAAAAGTTCGGATCATCGGGTTGGGTCGGGTTGATCGTATTCAAAATTTGAGACCCGTACCCAACCCGTTGATGATCGGGTTATGATCTGGTCGATTCGGGTTCGATCGGACTAACGATATGATCCGACACAATTGAGTTCGGATCGGTTCGGATCGTTGGGCTCATCGGGTCGATCCGACCCTGTGAACACCCCTAGTTATGATATGTGGGATTCAGTTTTTTGAAGTATTGATTTTTGTATGAGATTTTCATGTATTCATAGTTGTGATGTATTCTCTTATCCTATATTTTCTGAATGTATAATTTTGCGTTTGTTGTGAATCCTGCATGAAAATATATATTTTAAATATGAATTTATATATTGATATTATGACACATCATGCATATGAATTAGAGCATGCATGGTGGCTCATGTTGGAGCAAGGATTGAACTCGCGGTGGGCGAGGTGATAGTGGTAGCTCTCCCTCATGTGGTCAAGCGACGACTCGTGTAATTGAGGTAATCTACGAACAATGGATAGTGATGGCGGTATCTCTCTCTTGTGTGGTCGAGCAACGACTTGTATACTCGAGGTGATATGAGTATGGAGGATATAAGATATGCTCATAGATGACGAGTCGTGTCATGACACATAGTTATGTAGATCATGTATAACATATTTTAATATTGCATCTGGATTGCAAGTATTTTCATATAAAATAAGTTATGTTTGATATGATGATATTGTTGCCATTTAATGATAAACTTCGAGATATGATTTTTGTCCGAATTTATTTTTGACTTTCATAGTTTGTGAAATCTCTATTCTCAATGAACTTTCCATGCTTACCCCATATTTGTTTATTTTTTTATGCTTGTAGATTAAGAGGAGGTGATGCTCCTCGAGGATGACCGATAGCATGTTCACATGACACTGAAAAAAGAAAAAAAACTAATTAGGTTATGTGTATGAGAGTTCGGAGAGGATGAGCTATATTATTTTTTTTCCTTTTCTTGTCATTCCATAGACTTATCTATATTTCTTATGAACCTTTGTGCCTATTTTAATGTGGAGTATTTTGAACTTCCTTCGGGCATCTGGTCTTTTACATTTGTTATGTTTTACTTTAATGAGGTTATACGATTCCGGCTTGGCCCATATTATCCTTTGTACTTGAAGGCTAGACGCATTTTTAATAAAGGTCATGTCAAAATTTTTGACAAATTATGGAATTAATTTTATATTCGATCGTTGTATCATAGAGTTTGAATTTGAAATAGTAAAATATCATAATAACCCCTTGTAATGTCCCAATGTTGGATTCAGAGCATGACAGGATATGAGCACAACTCACATACTTGAGATGGAGAATTACAGAAAAAGTGATAGTTGTATTCGGTTATTGTTTGATTAATAATCTCTCACTTTGCCTTTGGAATCCAATCACTTGTGTAATTATATTTGTACACCAAGTAGTGATTTGATTGCTTGCACTATATGAATAAGAAAATTATATTAAAATTAACCAAAATATTTATTCAAAAGAAAATTAAATTACCAAACTAATAAATAATTAGTACAAGATTGTTAAATTTGATGGCTACCAATAATCCTAAAAACTTAAACCGATAGGAAGACCGTGGACAACTAAAAAAGAAAATATTTAAGTTTGAACTCAGGACTTCTCGCTCTAATATTAAATTAGATGTGCTACCAACAATCCTAAAAGCTTAAACCAATAAGAAGAACAACATATTTATATTTATATTCTTAACAAATATGAGAATATGAGATTAAAAAATAATAATTTCATCCGATAATAGCCTAGACAGAAAATTAATAATGGAAAATGTTGTTTATAAAAGAATTTCTCATCAATCTTAACAAGAAAAGTTCTTACATAATAAAATAATTTACATTCACATATTGTTTATATCACTTGTTAATAAAAAGACGAACATTACTAAATAATTAAATAATATAATTTATATAATTGAGTATTTATCTTTGAAAAATTCATCAAAATAAAATTAAGAATATCAAATTATAAAATATTTTATAATTACAAAAAAAATACAATATTGATGTACAGGTAAACTTATAAGTTTAAATTTTATTTTTAAGAAAAAAATGAAAGTGTTTCCTAGTTTAGTGCTCCCATGTTACCTATTTTCTCAATCGTAAAATATTAAATCATCGATGAATATTAAATTTTCTCTCTTCTAAATATATTTTATATCCACCATAAATTTAACATCCTACGATTGAGAATGTAGGTAACATGATACTCCCTATTTAAGTAGGGAGCACCTTCATTGAACTCTTTATTTAAACACTTGTGCATTATATTAAAATTTGATATTTATTATATTCTTAGAAATTTATATTTTAAATATTTTGATATGTAATTTCTTTTATTTTTCTTTAACTTACATCTTATTATAAATTTCACTTTTGTTATATTCAAGATAAAATTTAAAATATAACAAGTAACAAATTTGTATCTAATTTGTGTGCTTCTTTTTACCTAACTTCACCTTTTATAAATGAATTATATAATATATTAAATGGATTTTAAAATTTAAATTTGTAATAAAGAAAATAATAAAACAATCATGCATTATCTAAATTTTATTAACATCCAACTTTATTCATTTGACAAACATCAGGTAATCCCTAATTTTGTCAGCTATATTTTTAGATTATATAAAATCATATTTAAATATATGTTACATCCACATTCATAACAAATATTTCAACAAAATTTTCTATTTATTAATATGAACATTTCAAGTTATCTGAATATTTACATATAACTCGATGTTTAAATAAAACTAAATGGGTCGAGTAAGACTTGATATGCTAATTTTTTTATTTAAATTTGTTTAGTGAAACCAAGCCTTCTAAATCTAATAAAATTATTATTAGTTAATCTTATTTATTTTTGTGATACATAAAATCTTTAGATCTTGTATAAATTATAACATATTACAACTTTTAAAAGTATCAAACAGTAAATAAAATACTAATTATGTAAATTGATTTTAATTAAATTCATTATCATTTTTTTTAATTTATTCGAGATAGGACTCTTTTAAAACAAAAATTATGTCTTTGTCCATATGTATATTTGATTTTTTTAATTGACTTGAGATAGAACTTTTTCAAAATGATTGTTATATATTTTATTTATTTTCTCTTAAAGGAAAATCAATTCCAAAAATATGAACAAAGTAATTTTTAAAATATCTATCGAATAATTTTATAGAAAAAAAACTTATTTGTTTTAGTTTTTCTGTAAATTTTATTTGCCAATTTTTCTTAATTTATTTGAATTAAGACTCTCTTAAAATATTTGTTAAGTGTTTTTTTTCTTAATTTATCTTTTATTTCTCTTCTTAGAAGTTTCGGATCTTTTTAATTAAAAATAAAATAAAATATATAATATTTATAACAATGCCTGAAATTGTGTAATATGTGATGATGCAAGTTGCAGATTCCATAATTTTATATTAATAAGTATTAATTTATATTCTAAAATATATTAAATAGCATATACTAACTCACTTTTTAAGATTTCGGATTATATATTTAATATAAAATCATATTTGAAATTTAAAATACACATATTGTTTATATCAGTTATTAATAAAATTAATCAAACCGTCGAATATATTAGTTAACAAAAGCGAAATTGAATTGGACATTCCAATTCATTAAATCAAATAATAAATTAGTCTGTTAACCGTGCTCACCCCCTGAAGAAATATATAAAAATAAGTTTTAAATTAACGGATGAGAATTTAGCAACATTTCAGTCTCGAAATTATTGAGAGAATAATGTGCTCTTGGGGTTATAAAATAATTTGACATAAGCAATTACAACATTTTTGTTTAAAAAAAGACATTTTATTTTTATGATTAATTTGTTTAATTAATGTGGAGCATTAAATATTAATGCCGAAATACAAAAAAATGGCAATAACTTGAACAAAAATTAAGGACCGTTATTTCGTACGTACGTTTAGATGGGCCTGATAATTGTATAGCCCGAACAATCCGACACGTAGCCTGGCCCGATTACGTGGAAGACTAAACAGTTAAAGGTTAAGTATGGGCTTATGGGCCTATGGTCTTTCTTGAGTCATCCATGAATACTTTAGTCAAATTAAATATCTGCCTTAAAATTATCATTGATATTATTTTTAGTCTATTGGTAGAACTCTATTGGTATTCAGGATTACTAGCACCCGACTAATCCAGTATTCGAACGAGTGTGGCAAAGATAAATCCTAACCAAATTAGAAACTCCAAGGCTCGAACTCGGGACTACTAGCTCTCAGTCTCTCAACCCGGGACACAAACCCGTTAACCCAACCAATTTAATTAATATCTTTGATATTTCACCGTCAAACTCTCATAATAATTTTAATACCTACTTTAATTCCCTTAAATATTATCATGAGTGGATCCCTCCTCTAGACCGGATTCGACGTATTCGGGATTGATCGCTGACATTAATGGTTATATGTTTTGGATCATAATCTTGAAACTTAAATTATTTCAACGTGCATACTATGATATTAATCATTCGTTGTTTTTATTTCACATGTTATAGAGTTCGCTAAACAAACAAATTGGCGGCACCAATAAACAAACAAATTAAACACCAATAAAACCATAACTTCCATGTAAGCAACCTAATCTGCGGCACTAGAGCCTAACAAAGAAGATAACACAACATAAGTTGCACATATTTATATGTGCATATCAATTTAATTGTTAACTATATAACATTTAATTCAGGTGCTTAATTCTAGAACTTAACACTTGATGCATAATGTTAAAATTGAGGCAATAACTAAGTGTGCATGATTCAAGTGTTTTGACTATACTCATTTACATGTAGATCAAGCATTTATATTAATAATAATGGTAATTCTCAGCAAGGTAAACCAATTAATACTTCAACAAGAACACGCCAAGCTAATGTAATTAATTTCACATGATAAATAATAATTCGAGAATAATAAGTTCATTATGAACAAAATAATTATATATATAATATTTGTATATATAATTAAACAATTTAATTTTGTTTGCCTTGGTTGAGCATATCCTTGTACCTCATGATGGAATCGAGACAGTGCAAGCAAGTTGCTTCTTGAACCGGCTGATGAAGTCCTGTGCCCGCGCATCCCCTTCATGCTTCCATGGACATCAAACGTGCTGAAGTCGACAGACAATTATCCGGCGGTCGCGGACTTCTCCATCTTTCTTGCTAGGTTCCCCGTGGCAACCTCTTCGGAATTTCACATGCTCCTGTCGTGGTGCGGATGGACTCCGTCAACATCACCCATCCGCTGCACGGTCGTGTCCGCCTCGAGGTACATGACAATGTCATCCGAAAAAATGCTTGAGCAAAATCCATGTAGCCTGATGGAGCGGAGGTGCTCCAGGATGAAGGAGGGGCCGCAAGAGAGTGACAGTGCGACATTCGCGACGAAGTAGGAGAAAGTTGTGCTGCGTCGACACCGTGGTCGTCATCGACGCGGGAGAAGTCGTGATATGATACCTCGTGGTCATTGACGTGGGAGAAATCGTGATATGATCCCATAAACTATGGTGACATAAATTTGGAAGTTGTCAAATTCATAGATAATATTCTGCAAAAGCTATCATAATAATGATGAATGAAGATATATAAATTTAGAAATTGCCATATTTGAAAAAGAATTCATTATTTTGAACATGGAGATACAATAACTCAAAGCCACGATTATAACAATATGAAATCACCATGGACAACCATCTCATCATGTGAATGTGTACAAAATACTTAATTTGCATTAAATCAGAATGATAATAATTAGGCTTTAGTTGTTTGGATAGTCTACTTGGGCCTTTAATCCATTAGATTTTATTTGGTTTTAGTTTCTTAGAGAAAGGTCTAGCATTCTCTTATAAATAAGATGGTTGAATCCTAATGATGATATACAATGTTTTGACATCTTGAATTCTGATTTCCTAGGAGATGATATCTTTTTTGTTCTTCGTGAACTCCGACTTAGATTGCGGATAATATCTTATTTTGCAATTCATTTAATTTTCATCAGTTTAATATTTATTCTTATGCACAGTTTCGTATATTGGTCGATATTTTTATTTCTTGATTCATGTTTTCGTGTGATTATTTCTTATTTTTTTGCTTCCGCTTGATTGTGGCTCGTTAGGACAGATTCCCTAACGGGACTCGTATCAAGTCGTTGTCAGAGCTGAAGCTACATATGCTTAATGATTGGAGTAGCTCGAGGACTGCGGAGAGCCTGCCGAAGAGTGGCAAGGACTCATTTTCTGGTGCGAGGTCGTAGGGGGACTGGATGGAGGGGTGTTGCCGGGCAACATGGAAGAGAAGGCTTTTGGAAGTGATGACAATGACGCCGATGACGAGGTTGAAGAGGAATATAATGGTAGGAGAGAACCAGCTGGTGAGGGAGATTCGGACATTGAGGATTCGTCCTCTGCCAACTCCAATCCCGCGAAAAGAGCCATCAAACACAAACTTTTAAATATGTGTCTAGTGGATTAGAAATCAATAAAAAAATTATTAAAAGGCAACTAGTGATATTATATATAAAATAAAAATATAATAAGTTATAATAATGATATGAAAATATTATTTGCAATTTTTAACAATATACTTCTAAACTTATTTTTATTTTCTAAAATAATTTTATAATTTTATTTTCCTTATGTTCCAATATTTGACATAATTTAAGTTGATATTACATAATACTTAAAAATAAATTGACATAAGTTTTTCTATATTATTTTTATCTCAATCACAATACAAAATCCAAGTATTCAAAATGTTAATAAGTTCTCATAGCTTCTCAATTCTTATACTTCTATTTGAATAAGTCATATTATAATTAGACACTTGCATTGATTGCTCATGTTATATAGTTTATATCATGACTATGAAACGTGGCCGCTCAATAATCTTTCAATCATCACTCAAACGAAATGAAAGAAAAGGAAACCTGTAAAATTGAAAATTATGACATGTTATATATCGAACCATCTGAAAATTTAAATTATGACAATGCATTAAAATAATTAGCTATTTTAAAGAATTTTGAGTATATTTTATTTAGTTACTTATTTAGTTTTCTTTATAAAGTTTCAATGTTTTTATGTCATGAAATATACAAAAATGACATATTTTTTTTAATTTTGTTTTGTTTTTTAAAAGTTCAAATGATTTTCTATTATCTCATGTTAATTTTTTGTTTTATTATTCAACTATTATTTTGCAAAAAATGGAAATACATTTTTTTATATACTAAATTATGTATATTTACTTTTTTTTAGAAATTGTCTATTTTTTAAACTATTTAATTTTATTTTGAATATAAAATGTTTAAATAAAAAATTAAGTGTTTTTTATTTTGATTTGTTTTTTTAATGATCCAAGTTTTTTTATATCTTTTTCTCTTATATCATGTTAATTTTTTATTTATCCGGATATTATTTTAAAAAAAATAAAAGTTTTTAAATATAAAATGAGATATTTTTTTAAATTTTTTTTCTAAATATCTAAGTGTTTTTAGATTGTTTTTAATAATCTAAAAGGTAATTGAAGATTGGATAATGTGAAAACTCTTTAGTTCAAAAAGATAAACGATTAATTCTATTTGTTTAGAGTTAGAAACTCAAATAAACATAAACCTTAATTTTATTTGGTAGTTTTTTAATAAATAGATGCTTGTAAAAAATAAGTACTCATTTATCAAGTGAGATGTGATTTTTTTAAATGAAAACTTTTGATAATTTTTTTCTCTAATTAAATAGAGTATGCATATAATAAAATTGTTTTAGTGTTTTTTCCTCTGCATGAACATGAATGATTCTAGGTGGAAAAAGTCTAAAATTCTTTCCATGGTTAGTTTGATCCATATGTTTAGGCAGCACTTCTGTTAATTTTTTTTATCGTAGTTGTTGAATATCTTTATTATAACATAGAAATTTCATGTTTACCAACGAGTGAAATTTATACTATTAACAATGTTGTTTTCATTTCATGTATTAATAATAACATTATCCTAATCGAATAAGCAATTGCGTCTTTGATGGAACTTGAACAATATTAGCATAATAAGTGTTCTTATCGTCCATGTCATTGCTAATACAAAGATATATATTTGCATTCAAGTTATCCATATTGGCTACTGACACGTTCATGATCAAATACTATGAGCGACAAATGGTGAGCTGCTGCGACAAAAGTACGAGATCTACGAATTCGCTTGACCTTGCTCTCGAGATTCTTTGTGATCCGACAGCACCCGTCGATTGGGTTGTGAGTGCCCATATCCAACTAGTAGATGATGGTTCTCATGGTTAATGCATTTTGGAAGGGTCGAGATAATGAGTGATCTTGAGTATTTTGTTGACAACAAAGTAATATTATGTTCATATACTACTATCCTCCTTATATTCTCACTTGGGAATGACTTGAGAAAATGATATCATAGCCCTAAATGGTGAAAAGTATAAGGACAAAATAATCATCCTCATACGGAATATGAAATTGATATGTGATTATTTGTGTTGTCATGGTACAAAAACTAATAATTTAAACTCAATGTAAATATCATTCTAGCAAAATTTAATACAAATCTCTTATTCTATTCAACTTATTAAATTCAAACATTACATTTTCTATTTTTATAAATATATAATGCACCACCTACATATTCATATTATCATTATGTTTAATGATAATTTAGATCTATCATATTTTAAATTAATTATATTTTTGCATATAAATAATATAGTTTATATGTAAAACAAGAGTATTGTATATTTATATTTTTTTATTGTAAAAAAATTCAAACCATAAATATAAATAAATGGTTTAATATAATTTTTCTTTAAAAATAATGAAAAAAACCTTAAGATAATATGTAGAGAGTTTAGGGAAACTTAATATTTATGTTGACGTTGGGATTTCTCAATAAATAATTATCAGAAAAATGTTTATAGTTGTTAGAAAACAATAAAAGCACATGTTTATTGAGATTAACAAAATTAAACTAAATAACAAAAAATTAAGCCACTAACAATTTCAAGAATGTGAATCTTGAATCAAATTTTAAATGGTTACATGATTTTGATTTAATTAAAAAAATATTTTGATTTGTTGTATTAATGTAGAACTTGAAGTTTTTCCTTCAAATAAGGATAGAGCAATAAGTGTCCAATGTAAAATGAAACATTTTCATCAAGAACAACGTAGGGGAAGATAGACAATTATCAAATGTCAAATTTAGACTGTCCTCTTTTCGAACAAGGGGTGAATATAAACCATTTAAACTTAAAAAAATATGGGAAAAGATACTTAAAAAATTATCAATTTTGTAATTGCAAACAAAAATTAATAAGAAAACATAAAAAAAGTTGATTATTTTATCATAATCATTAAATTCAGAACATTTTAATTTTTTTGAGTATTCATTTATATAATTATTGTTAAAAATGTATCTTATATAAAAATAAAATAAAGGTACTATCTATTTAGATTATATAAGATCTACTTTAGTTATTCTCAAAATTAATTAATGATAAAAACTAAAAACATCATCTTAACAGTAAACATTTAAAAAAAAGAAAAAAAGACATGTATGCAGGAACAGAACCAAAATAGGAAACTAAGGGGGGCTAATACGTAAACAAACTTTAAAAATAATAATTTTAAATAATATAATCATTCTATAATAGATAATATTATTGAAAAAATGTAAATGAAAAAACTTAATGTTTATATTTTTTTATATTCGAAAAAGCATATCAAATTTTTATATCAAAAAAATTATCTAGAAAAGTTGTCAATACTTTTTCAATATAAACAATAAGAAACAAATTGATAAAAACTACCTTATTTTTATTATGTTTCTGTAGGATCTGGATGACACCAAGAGGGGGGGGGGGTGAATTG
>LTAE01015065.1:0-10775 GCA_001647135.1 Pontederia paniculata | reverse complement strand
GGCGACTCTTCGTGTTCTTCCGTCTTCTTCCCTTCGAGTAGGTTCAAACCTCCTGCAAGTCCTAGCAAACTCAAAGCGATCAAGACGTTCACAGACAAAGATTCAAACACTTAGGTAAACCTAAAACATCACTTCTTACTTCGTGAAGCTCAAATTCTAGGTTTTTATCGTCTAAATTCTGACTAGGTTTAAAATTTGTTGTGAATGCTATTCTTTCCTTACAGAATCAAATCACTTCATTTTTCCTTCATTACTCTTTCTTGCCATCTTGAAACCTTGTGTTCTTCCCTGTCCATTATAGCCATGTCACCTATTAAGAAAATCGCTAAGAAACGAAGACTTGTAAAAAAAAGACAAACAGAAGAACAAGTAAATGAACCATCCTCCTCCATTCCACAAGAACTAGTTGACACAACCGAACCCCCTTTCAATTAGAATCAAACCACAGACAACCCCCCCTTCAACTGACCCAGATTTTAGTCACCGGTGGTACATTAGTGAGTTGGTTCAAAATCAATACTTAACTCTCTTTGATGAATATCACGTAGTTGAACCATACCATTCCATTGACTAGGAAAGTCTTCAACTCCCTGGTCTAAAAGAAACATTTGAGCAATGTGACTGGATTAAATTTCTTGACCTTCATCAACCAGTCCATCCCCATGTTGTTAAATATTTATATGCAAACTTAACCTATGATGACACTTATCTGGAAATCAAATCCTATCTGCATGGCAAACACTTCTCCATGACAGAGTCTAAGTTGAATAAGATCCTTGACACTCTGGGCTTCCCACACAGAAAACTTGCTCCAATGCATTGGCCTCACACCACATACACTTAAAATCAAGTTGCACTAGCTGTGAGTGGAGGATAAGTAAATACTTTTGTTCAAGGGTCTTTCCATAAGTATCTCTCCCCTGTCATGAAAGTTGTTCATCACATAATCATTCGTGTAGTTCTTCCTAGAGTTGGTCACTATATGGGAGTAAATCTTCTCGATCTTACTGTCCTTGCACATCTTGTAGATCCTGCAGCCCCTAGAATCTCACTAGAAAATTTGATCATGTATCAATTAGTTAAAACCAAAGAGAAAATACACTCTAAATGGACCAAGGGTGCTCGTCTATACTTTGGAAACCTTATCACTTTTATGATTCACAAAACCCTTGTATTTCGGTTTGCTGCAAATGAAGAAGTCCTCTTCTCTACCAAACCTTCACTACCCTGACTAGAAAGGGCCTCACCAAGGACACTTCCCAAAATACTGAATTCCCATCTATCTCTAAGAATCTGGACACTATTTTTCAACAATCTAAAACTCCATATGCAGTTGAATTCCCTGAGCAGACTCATCAACCACTTAGGACTCCCTCTACTGCAGCAAGCACCTCCACATTCTCCACCACATGGCCTCCAAGTAGAGCAGATTGGACTACCTTATGCACCAAAGTGGACATCATGTCAACTCAGCTAAGCACAATGGCCATCCAACTGAGTCAAGCTCTTGAGCTACTAACGAAAATTGAAGAAGAATAGTTCGAGAGTACCGAAGTCAGTAAAGATCTTGTTGTTCATCATAATCAAGCCTGTCAACATTGGGATACTATGGATGGGTTCATGAAGGCAATAAGGTATGATCCCAATGCAGATCCCCTTTTTGATAATTACAAAGGGGAAGAAAACAATCAGAGGAGTTAACATGCACCTCCAGAAGAGGAGACACTTGAACCCATTGTAGAAGAGGTTCAAGAGGAGGGAAATAAGGAGGTCCTTGAAGATGAAGCTCAGGGTGCAGATCAGAGAGCTCTAGGAGAAGAAAATGCTCAAGGTGATGATCATAGAGCTCAAGGCGAAGCTCAGGGTGAGGATCAGAGAGATCATGATAAAGATAATAGAACTGATCTGCAAATTCAAAGGGAAGCTGATGCAGGGGAGGAAGATATTGATTTTCAAAGTGGAGGAGCTGATCAAGGAAGAAACTCTGCACAAGAAGAAGAAGTTGGTCAAACAACCATTGAGATGCAAGTTAGCCAAGCAATCACTGAGATCGAAGATGGACAAGTCACTACTGAAGCGACAACTAGAAGAACTAGCATAGAAGACGAATTTCAAGAGCTATTTGTTGAACAGGAAAATGAAATCAGCATTCTGTTGACAGATGCAGTCAACAAAATTCTAGATGAAATAGCAAATGCTACTAAGGACATAGCTGGAAGTTCAACACATTCTTCCTCTGAAAAGAAGTTTGGAAAAGCTTCAAGATGAAGAAAAAGGATAAGGACCAAGAGGACTTGTATTGTAGACAAATTTGTGTATGTAAACATTTTTGAATCTGAATGATCCCTTGTATGATATTCTATATTTCGGAAATGAATTGGAAGTGTTTTTGAATTTATCTTCCAAAGAAAATTTCTGAAGTATGCTTCTCAATGATAAATGCTAAAATAAACTGCAAAGTATTTCTGAGTTACATGTATTTAATATATGCATAAGTTAAGAGGGAGAATTGTTTGATAATAAGAGATATATGATTAAGGGGGAATATTTCTGGTTAGTTAAATTTCTATATGATGTTTATATTTAAAACTAACCCTAAGTTCACTCCTCATAAATTTGTAATCATCAAAAAGGGGAAGATTGTTGAATCTAGAATCCCAAGATTATTTTGATGATCACAAATTTGTGAGAAAAACTTAGTTGTACTGACAATCTTTGATGTATTTATGAAAGACAGGATTTTTGTGTTAAGTCAGTAATAGGTCGACCAAGGTTAAGAAGTGGATGACCTATGTACAGAAAAGACGGGAAAAAAATCCTAAGTGTGGAATGATCGTTCTAAGGATGCAAAGAGGTCGACCAAAGTAAAGAAAAAAGATTGAAGAAATGGAACTAAATACTGAGTGGTCGACCGAAAGGAGAAGTGGGCAAACAAAGTATTTCTATGAAAAGAGAGGTCGTCCAAAAGCTTTGGAGTTAAGGCAGTGGACGACCAAAGGAATGGCGAGCAGAATGAAAGGTCGTTCGAAGTTGAATAGCGAATGACCTAAGTACTTAGGATAAAGAAAGAGGTCGTCTGAAAGCTTTGGAGTTAAAGTAGTGGACGACCGGCAGAGCATCAGAGTTGAAGTGAAGGAAAGAAAGGTCGTCCGAAGTTGAAGAGCGAACGACCGAGAGATTTCAGACGAAAAGAGAGGTCGTTCGAGTGCTTAGGAGTTATAGCAGTGGACGATCAAAAGAAATGATGGGCAAAAAGAAAGGTCATCCGAAGTTGAAGAGCGGACGACCGAAAGATTTTGGGCAAAAAGAAAGGTTGTCCAAAGGTGAAGAGCGGACGACTGAGTGTCTCCAGACGAAAAGAAAGGTCGTCCGAGAACTTTGACATAAAAGCAGTAGACGACCGAAAGAGTGTTTGAGCTGAGGTGAATAAATGAAGGGACGTCCAAAGGATCAGCGGACGACTGACGTAATTCACATGAAGACAATGGACATCTTATAGCTTATAAATCAGAGCAGTGGATGACCAATGAACTTGACAGAAGAATGAAAGGTCGTCCAAAAAATCTGAGTGTTGTCAGAGGACGTCTGAAGATTATCAGAGGACGTCCGAAGAATGTCAGAAGAATCTACGGAAGCCCTAGGATCTTAGTGAGGAATGAGCAGATGACCGAAGTACTCAGTGAAGAGATAAAGGACGTCCAAAGGATTCAGGCAAAATTAGCGGACGATCAGAGAAGTGTTGGAAGAACAAAGTACAAGTCACGATCGGACGACCGAAGGATTAGCGTACAATCAGAGGACGACCGAAGGAGCTTTACAAGAGCACTCAACTGTAGTAAAGGTCGACCGTAGGATTGGTGTACAATCAGCAGACGACTAGAGAAGTGTTGAAGAACGAAGTATAAGTCAAGATCCGATGATCGAAGGATTGGTGTACAATCAGCGGATGACCGAAGGAGCTTGACAAGAGCATTCAACTGAAATAAAGGTCGACCATAGGATTGGTGTACAATCATCAGACAATCGAAAAAGTGTTGAAGAACGTAGTACAAGTCAAGATCGGACGACCAAAGTATTAGCGTGCATCAGCGGACGATCGAAGGAACTTGACTAAGGAACAAAGGCTAAAGCTCGGAACTGCGGACGTCCGAAGGTGAATGGAGGTCGATTGGAGTACCAGACAACATTCAATGGATAGCTTCACCGAAGCAGCGGTCGACCGGAGCAGAGGAAGCGGACGATCGAGGGGTAGGTGAAGAGTAATGTACTTGAATTAACGACTAGTTTTCTGTGAGAGAGATTAGGCCGTTAGTGCTAGTGTATAAATTGTAATCCCAAGAGTCTCTGGAAGCAACTTTGGCAAATTGATCAACGAACTCGAGAGCTTGAGTGCAAAAGACTTAGTTCCTCCTTCTGAGCATTCGAGTGTCGAATCCAGAATAGAAGGAAGTAGAGTGTGCGTTCAAGAGTGAACACTTGTGTTAAGAGGTTGTCTCCTTGTCCTCGTCAGCAAGAAAGGAGAAGAGGTTGTAAGGCAACCTTCGCCCATTGAAGAAGGAGTTTAATGATCTCCGGAGGTCTCGAGTTTGAGAAGATCGGAGCGGGGACATAGGCCAAGAATTCGGCTGAACCTCGTCGACAAACTCGATTGTGTTTGTTTTTCTTCTTTGCATTTGTGTCTGTGTTTATTACTGTCTATGCATTGATAGTTTCCACAACAATAACTAGTTTAGATTGTCAAAAATTTTAATACACCAATTCACCCCCTCCCCCTCTTGGTGCCATCTAGATCCTACAGACCATAGCTGCCATTGTCGCGCACTTTAGCAGGTTCATATTAGCCGCTATACCTATGATAGGGTCACCGGACCTGTCCACAGTGACGAGATCTGTCACGCCGCTGCCTAGGTCAAAGTTGCCTCCATCTGTTGTTCTTCGCATAGGCAGTGCTCGCGTCAGATGTGGCTCCGCGAAGGAGATGCCAACACTCGATTTTTCCACATGCAAGCGAGTTGCCACCGCCATCATAATAGGATTGACCGCCTCATGATTGATGGTGCTGCAATTTTGGGTCATGGTCACATCGGCAACCTGATAGCTGACCACTATCGGACCTTCTCATAGAGAAGGCCGCATATAGGATGGCAGTGGAGGGGCCATGACATTCCTCATATATCCACAGTTCACACGGAGCAGCTCATTAGACCCATCTCATAAAAGGAGGTCCTACATGCCTTGAAGGACCTAAATGGGGATGGTGCACTGGCCCAGATGGCTTCCTTATTTTCTTTTACCGGGAGTTTTGGTATATACTACGACAGGATGTCTTGGTAGTCATCCACGAGTTCACACATGGAAACAATGATTTTGAGCGCTTAAATAGGTTCCTTCTATTCCTCCTTCCGAAGCGCACTCTAGCAGAACGACTGGAGGACTTTCGCCTGATCGCCCTATCAAATGCCATTTACCTCATTATGGCTCGAGTATTGGTGAATCGGCTTCGAGAAGTTCTCGATGATATCATCCATCCAGTACAGAGTGCTTTTGTCAGGGGTGATCTATTACTGACAGCTTTACCATTGCTACTAAGATTGCCACGATATGGAGGCGATCATCCACCCAAGGGATCTTGTGGAAGGTGGACTTCTCAAAAGCTTATAATTCCTTAACCTGGTCTTTTCTTTGGCATTCTCTGCAGGTCCGTGGCTTCCCGCCAACCTGGGTTACATGGATGAAGCGTTGTGTATGCACAACTACATTCTCAATTTTGGTCAATGGTCATCCAACTGGAGGATGGGTCCAGCCATAGAGGGGAGTTCGCCAAGGTTGTCCACACGCCCTCATGCTCTTTGTGATAGTTGTGGATGCCTTGGCATGATGTGCCTATGCAGCATGTGGAGCCAGGATCCTTTCAGGCTTCCCCATCGGGCCCGCCCGCCGCGATGTCATCCCATTGCTGCAGTACGCAGATGACACCACCTTCTTTATACAAGGGTCGACAACAGAGGCACGAAGGGTGGCGATTATGGTGGAGCTGTTCGGGGCAGTGTTTGGCCTGGTGATCAACCACACCAAGTCCACCTTTATTTCTTTTGGGATGGACACAACTACTGCAGATGACTGCGCAGGGGAGCTATGCTCACTTATTGGGGTGCTCTTGATCATGTACCTAAGTCTTCCACTTTCAAACAAACATGTGGGTTCCGACTTCTAGAACATAGTACTTGAGCGCATAGAGGCCAGGCTCCAAGGGTGGAGGTCCAATTATTATCATGGGGGGTCGCCACATGCTACTCATAGCAGTCCTCTTATCGCTCCCCACTTACTACATGTCAGTACTCCACGTGCCAGATAAGGTGCTCAGGCGCAGGGGATTTCTATGGTAGAGTGCCCCCAGACGGGCAGAGGCATTTATCTCGTATCTAGGGATGAGGTATGCCGCCCTATCTCTGAAGGTGGGCTAGGTGTCCGTGACCTTTGCGCCATGAACCAGGCTCTCTTAACCTGATGGGTCAGTCACATCATGGGAACAAGAACAAACCTCTGGTGCTCAGTATTCTTCACATGTTATGGTCGAGATCTGCATTGGAAGTCTAGATCTAGAATTAGCCGTGGTGCCTCATCCTTCTGGCCAGCGTTGCACCAGAGATGCCACTGGTCACATGATTTTTCTCAGCTACTTTGGGTTCTGGAGAGCTCTTTTCTTTTTGGGATCATGAGTGGATCCCCGCCCCGATGCTTGCCATGATCTTCCCTCGGCTGGCCTCCCTCGCTATTCATAGAGGGGCCACAGTAGCATCATATTGGACGGGCCCCACTGTTAGGCCACAGGGATGTTGGACACCAGTGCTCCATAGGCCACTTCAGGATGTAAGAACAACAAAGCTCTCCTCACTTCTTGATCGCATCTCCAATATTCGCCCAGACAAATCTCGTGATGATGGATGGCTATGGATGGGAGGAGGCTTTTTGGTTAGGGCAGCATATGGCCACCTCCTCCCAGTGGCCACGGAGCTAGATCCTACCTTTATCACAAATTGCAGACTCCTTTGGAGGGCACATGCACCTTTGAAAGTCAGGATCTTTGTATGCTTCTTAGGTGTAACAGGGTCCTAACTAGAGCATACCGACTATGATGGGCCCCAGGATCGGACACCACGTGAGTTCTTTGTGGGATAGACTTAGAGAATGCAGAACATTTATTCTTTGACTGCTCAGTTACACAAAAGATTTGGAGAAGAGTGGGAGTGACTGACCTTGACCCACGATCCTCCCACTCCTTTTGATCGACATACCGGATCCTCGGGTCGAGGGGCCCACGAGCACGACACCCATTCGAATACGCAAATGGCCATCTTTTCGGCAATTTGGATCCAATGTAATAATATTATCTTCAGGGGGGAGAGATGTTATATCGAAAATCTTGTACATCACATCTATTTTTTGACTAGAGAGTAGGGGGAGTTAGCATAACTTATTGTCACTACATCTAGACTTTTGACAACACATATTTGTATATTTCTCCTCATCTAACAAAATATATATTTACACACACACGCGCGCGCGCGCACACACAGATACATACATACATACATACATACATACATACATACATACATATATATATATATATATATATATATATATATATATGTATATATATGGATGACTAGACATGACAGTCCTCCTTTGCCCCTCAAAAAAAAATTATATCATGATGATACTATTTTAATTAAAATGTGTCATTTTTTTATGATAATAATATGTTATTATATTTTTCTTTTAACTCACTTCAAGCAAAACATAATATATTCATAATTCTTCAACTAAACGTTATATTGTAAAGAATATATCTCCTTATTCCTCCACATCCCTTAGCGCATGTTTGGATAGAGAAGGGAAGAAAGGAGAACGATGATTAGTGGAGGAGCATAAATCATTTATCTTCGTTCAGTAATAATTTGAGATAAATAATTTTTAATTAGATAAAAGAGAAAAATATGTTAATTTTTATCTTCCTTCAAAATATTTAATCCAAATAAGGATAATTATTATCCTGTACTTCATTACCTTAATTTTTATCTTTCCCTTTAAAATATTTATTATCCAAATAAGGATAATTATTATCCTCTTCTTCGTTACCTTTTCTTTCGATCAATCCGGGCATCATCTTAAAGTTTTTTCAAGGTTTTTCTTTTTCCCAAACCTAAACAATAATTGTTTTCCTAAGTTACTTATAAATTTGATCACTTGTCTCATCTCAATTTCTTATAACTTTTCACGTAACTTAAAATGTAGAGATGGACACTAATCCGGCTAGGCCCGGTGCTAACACTGCCACTAGGCCCATGCTCAGGATGGGCCAGGCCGAGCCACCTCTTCGAGGTTTTTGGCTCGGCACGACATGAGCCCGGTGAGCAATAGCTCGTCCGGGCCCGACGCGATCAAGCATAATTAATATATAAAATATAAATACCTTCTATAGACATATATTATTCAAAAGAATTTTTGGTAAAGAAAATGTTCACGTATATTTTTAACCCAGGTTCAAATCTCTCCTCCAACCTATTTTTTTATTTTAACTATATAATAAATGGATTTAAATATTTAATGGACCTACAAAGCATGTAGGTTTTTTAAGCATATCTTAACATCTTAATACGAAATAAATGGTAAATCATAAAGTTGTTAAAAATGACTTAATTAATCCACCAATAATTTTACATTGGAGGGCTAATAAGTGCTCTGCAAGCCTACAAAGTATCAAGTGCTTTGTAGGTGCATTAAATCATATATTTTAATACATCTTCTTATATAATATATATTACTTATTGTAACGCCCCCAAAATTAAACCTTGCCACCTGGCAAAATCTTGACTCCGGGGACGCTACTACCGTCATACATCAATGACTTTACTTTGACCAATCACTTGGCACATATCAGATAACAGGGTCAATCTAAACCAAATTATCCTTTTTCCAACATAAAAACTAACAATCCATTACATAGTTCCAATAACAATTGGGCATCAATAACCAAATCAAATAAACTAAGGACTCAGAATAACATCCAACCCTATCAAGTGACCAACAAGACAACATCAGGATCATATGCCATGTGCAAAGAAGACCACCATGAGCTGCATCACCATCAACACCATCTAAATCAAATAAACTAAGGACTCAGAATAACATCCAACCCTATCAAGTGACCAACAAGACAACATCAGGATCATATGCCATGTGCAAAGAAGACCACCATGAGCTGCATCACCATCAACACCATCGACACCTATGAAGTACCTATATTGCCTGCAAAATTGAATTCGCAGGGTAGAACCCGTGAGTTATGACACTCAGTATATAAAGATCATATAGAAAGGAATAATAATCAGGAGTCAGTAAGTGAGTAGATCAAACATTTCCTTTCTTAAAACATAAATAATGTGAGACAATAAGACTTATCAGTGCCTTCCTCATTTCTTTTCAGTCTTTCTTTTTCAGTAACAGTAACAAGCAGGTCAGTTACACCTACTTTCATGGTGTATAGTAATCAGGTCCAATTCATTATACTTTTCAGTGTCATCTTTTAGTTCAATCAGTAATGAGCAGTTATTAGTTCATGAAGATTTCAGCGATCCGACGCCAGGATGGCTAGCTAGGCATGGAGTCAACCCTAGACTCATAAAGTAAACAAGAGGGCATAAAAATCTAACATGAGGGCACGATGTCCTAATAGGAGGGGCGAACCCCTAAACAGGAGGGACAAGTCCCTAAACAGGAGGGAATAAAATCCCTAGTGCACTGAGGCCTTCTTCTTTATGAAGTTTATTTCAATCACAATCAATTACATATTTTATCTTTCAATTACCTACTGACTAAGTTCACGTGATGGAATACTAATCCTACCTCAAACAGATGCATCCAATTGGTCATACAGGACAACAATCATTCAGGACACATACCACGTCAGGAGTGACACATACCGTGTTGTTCTCAGTTTAAACGTGTTCGAACAGGTGCTGGATGACATCCTTTAAAACAGGCAACACAAACCATGTTGTCCAGGGAGAACGCGGTCATGGTCGGAACAACGCACATCGTGTCCGACGTGACCGTTCTTCCAGAGGACGCAGATCGTGTTCATATGAACGCGGTCTGTTTCAGGTTGACATGACGGCGTTCCGATCGAACTCGGCCCATCTCCGACGTATCTCACGCCGGTACAAGTAACGCAGCCGTGTCATGGGGGAACACACCCCGTGTCCGGTTACGGTTTAACAGTTTTGATATTATTTAAATCGTTGAGTCCGGCAAAAAAACCCTTTCAAAGTAATCTGATTAATTGATAATTAATCCAGCAAAAATCCTCTTTTATCATCATGAACAATCAGTTTAAAACCTAAAAATTAATCCTTCTAATGATCCTAATTACATACCTTGGGATTCGTTCCTTCTTATCTCTCTTCGTTCTATGTGTTGTTTCCTCTCTCCTCTGCACGTCGTCGTCCTTCGTCACCTCGTTCTGGCACAATTTCCGATACCAGAAAGATTCTCTAAGAGAGAGAGAGAGAGAGAGAGAGGAAGAGAGAAGAGAGAGAAAAGAGGGGAGGGGAGAGGAGAGATTACCTGGCGATGTTGAATCTAGGATCCCGAGAGTGTTTTGAATTATCACAAATTTGTAAGTGAACTCAACCTGCACTGATGAACTTGTTGAGCTGATTTCTGTAACAGGATATATTCAAGTTCAGAGTAGTGGTCGACCTGAGTTGAAG
>LTAE01015064.1:0-10777 GCA_001647135.1 Pontederia paniculata | reverse complement strand
AGGGTAAAATAGTAATTTAATAAATTAAAATAATGTGAAAAAATAGAAAACTAGACTGATGGATGAAACTGGCATATCGAGATAAGTTCAGACCTACTTCTGCTCGATTTTATAATTTATGGTTAGATCTAAAATTTTGCGATAGTTCGAGGTGGTAAATGAAAATAACTCTAATATATAATTGCGTGAAGCACAAGATTATTTACTAGTTTACTTAAAGCTAGGGATCCATGGATGTATATATATATTTTGAGCTGTAAATTATAACTATTGATTAGAGTCATTTAATTTAAATGATGATCTTCATCTCTTCCGGTTTTGTAATTTTTCTTTCGATGCCGAGGTAGACAACACCAAAAAAACTACTAGAACTTCACACCACAACAAAGATGGGTGCTAAGGAGCATGTGACAAGATTGGATAATAACAGACGAGCGTTGAAGCTGGATGGAAAGGGAGAAAGGAAGTAGCGGTGCTGAATTGGGGCAACATATTGGCTCTTGATCTAGCAACGATAACAACGTCAGCTTTGGCTTTGCCAGGAAAGGATGCTAGCGATGATGGGGAGTGAAATAATGTGGATGAGGAGATCGAGATCAGCTTGGCAGTGGTGATACTAGGAGATGGTTAAGGAGTTGAATAGTTAAATGGATAACTTGAGATTGGGTGGTGACCAAAATATTAAAGTTCCGATCAAAGAGGAAATAACATTCAAGACACCTATTAGTTTTATTTGTTTGACAATCACATCCATACATCCATATTGCAAGTTTAGGGCAATACACTGCATAATGCAAACATAACAGTTAAATGTAACAAAAGAATCACATCCCATGCATTCCATATATAGGCACATACTTCGGATTAACGTTTAAATATATGTCCATAGACAAAATTTCAGCAAAGTAGAGATTGATAATAAAAAAATTCAAGCTACTTTAGTGGAACTTGGATGAACTTTGATTTCCTTAATGACAAATCTTCAATTTGGAAAGAAATACATAATAATTTAAATGAGGTCACCGTTAAAGTTTAAACAACAAAATACATCTCCAATCTCTTTAATCTATCACTCAAAGAATCAATGGGCTTAATGTTTACTTATGGGAGAATACAAAAACATTCATTTCCAGCGAACACCGCCATAATATGCAAACACTCCCAATTACTAATATCTATGAGAGAGAAAAAAATCTTAATGATGTTGCTGCTACACAAACAATAGAGATGACTACTTGTAAATTTGTTTTTGCTAGTGCTACACATTTTGATCTTATTGTAGTAATTCTTCAAATTTTCTAGTGCTTTGAGCATTAGATACACTTCACTACAAAAAGATGTCACTCCTTTAACGGCGAAGTCCTCTCGAGATGGTATGGCGTCATCACCAATGATGTGTTTGGTCGCTATTAAGAACCCATGTCGAGATGGGGTGGCGACGGTGTCACATGCACGAGATGGTATGTCGATGTGCCACCATCATTTTTTAAAGAAAAAAGACTCAGCACCTATCTATTAATGTAAGTCCACGAAATATCAGAGTACAAAATAGGTTGCAAGCTTGGAGGAGGTTCATCGGTCCAAAATACATCAGAGGTCCGGCTCCATTCCAAGTTTGCCAAAAAAATCAGCCGTCTATTTGACTCGCAAAAATAATGCGTTCACTTAAACCCTTGAAAGAGACTAGCTTGTTGCCATATTTCCTATAGAATGCTCCAAAGACAAGTTGGTTGCCATATTTCCTACATAATGCCCCAAAGTTGCAGGGACATTTTGACAATCGATTAATAATTAATAATTTGCACTAGCAAAAATGAATCTAAATCTAGAATCACATTTGTGGAGCTCATTGCCTTGCATTACTTGATGCTCCAAAGTGCACCCCATGCTTCGGCAGCGAGTACTGAGTGTAAATCTCGACATAAAGCATATGCAACAATAAAACAACCATTAGATGCCCTGATTATATAACCCCTCCTGAAGCGCTAATAAAAGAGCCATCCAAATTGATCTTAAACCATGAGGGGAAAGGTGTCTCCCACCTGACCCAAATAGGATCTTGGGGAGCAACATGCCTAAGATAAGCAGTTTAGCGCATACTCAGAGTACCCATCCGGAGTCTTAACCTAGACCGCTGGGATGGTTGCCTCCTTAGAATTGAACGTTGCATCATTCCTCTCCTTCCAAATACCCTAGAGAGCGAAAGCAAGAAGAGACAAAAACTTCACCCTAGATTTGGGGTAAAGGTTATTGCCCTCCCTAGTCCAATCCCCGAAGAAAAAGTGGTTTTAAACTCAAATCCATAGTGCAGTTTATATTAAAAAATTTGCCACAACTCATATGTTTCAAGACAAGAGAAGAAGAGGTGATTAATTGATTCAAGTTCACGACCACACAAGGAGCATGTGATATCCATGTTATCAAGGAAATGAGCAAGAACGTCTTTGGTGGGTAGTCTGTGATGAGTGAGCTTCCATGCTTCCATTGTTGGTTAATCATGAGATCGTTAATAGTCATAGATGTGAGGGGTGCATTAACATTCACACAAGTAGGCATCAAATTAAGAGAAGCACATAAGATCCATGGATCTATGAGAACATGAGTAGTTTGACCATTACCAATATACCTTTTGAGACCTCGCTTAATATCATGTTGAGCATTTATAAGATCATACGCCAACTCCATGTGCCTCAAGGATGGATCTTACCGTATTTGTTGATCATCAATTGTACCCAAGGTTTATCATGTTCATTTAGAACTACTAGAACTTTTTTGTTAATAATGAGGTCCTGACCAAGTGAATGTTTCATATGCCAATGCCACCATGATTCTGAGGTAGTTGCATCATCGGCCATCCACCAAGATGAAGGTCATCCCTACCTTGTTCCTCTAAACAAAGGAAACTCCTAGACATTTGCTCAAGGGTGTCAAATAGACCATCTGCAAAATAATAAGAACCCAAAAATATAGTTTGGAGGGGTATTGATAATATATTTAATTAACATGGGCTTACCTACCATATTCAATGTTTTCATCTTCGAACTAGAGATCTTATTCGATGCTTTATCCACCAGGTGTTGTTTTTTGGTTTTTGGAATGTCGTTATAAGAGATAAGAACACCCAAATACGAAAAAAGAAATGTCCCAATATTTATGTTAAGAGTATTCCTAATGACAAGTTTGTGCTTATTGCATATTTTAGGAGGGAGGTATAGCTCTGATTTTGTGGATTAATATATTGACTGGTAAGCATGCAGTAAAGTCTAAAAAAAATCACTATATGTTTATGGTTCTTGGTGATAGCTGCACCACAAATTAACAAGTCATCAACATGTAGAAGATGACTTAGTTAATAGTTGCCAACAATAAAAGGAGTAAGATAACTGGTGTCTACCGCTTGATTCATGAGTGTGGAAAGGACTTGAGTTACTAAGATAAAGAGGTAAGGAGATAGATAGACATGTGTCCATTGTCTAATGCCCTTATAACTCTTAAAGTATGGCGATTGAGTACCATTAATAGAACATGAGAATCTAGGAGATTAAATATATCCAAGTAATAAACCTAGCAGGGTAGTTCATGATAGTGAGAAACTGCTTGAGAGAACTCCATGAGACCTTTGTCAAAAGCTTTAGCCTTTCAGCTTTGATAATAATGGAATTCCTCCTCCCTTTAATTATTGAATGAGTAACTTCTTGAACAATTAGGATGTTATCATGAATGCTTCTATTAGTTATAAAGGCAAATAAAGATTTTAGCTACAACACGATATATGATGTTGCATAAGGATATGAGTTTGAAATTCATGATGGTAGAGAGATTTGAGATTTTTTAGGGATAAAGATAAGAGAGGTTTGAGTCCAATCCGTGAGCATGACACCAGAGTTAAAGAAAGAAAGGATGTCTTTATTTCTGAGCCAATGATGTCCCGATATTTTTTAAAAATTTTAATGTGAAGTCATCTGGTCCAAGGCTTTCCTAGGTGGTAATGACCATAAACCATTTTTTTATCTCTGCAGGAGTAATAGAGAAAGATAGTGCAATGTGCCTCTTAGGTAAGAAAGGCCAAAGTGACCAATCAATTGATGGTTGAGGGTTGCCTTGCCAAAGGTAACTTTAATGTTTAACAAAGGCATCCTTTATTATGACCCCACTATTAGGATCCTCAATCCTTTAAATAAGGTTTTTTAATTTGATCATAGTACTTGTATGGAAGAATTTGCAATTCTTATCGCCTTCAATGTTCCATTTGACCTTGGATTTATTCCACCACATTAAACTAATTTGTCGAAGGAAGGTTGTGTGTTGGTGGTAGAGGATTGTCAGCTTACCTAGATCATCAACGATAGTCCCTGGTGGTCATCTTTAGAGTATATAATGGAAATCTCCAGTTTTGCAGCTTGTGCTCTCACCTCATGTTTACATGTTTGTTCCAATAAAGTGTTTGTGTTTAATCTACTCTATGGCCCAGTGAGTACTGCTGCCTTGACGTATAGTGGTCCAAACATGTTTGACAATCTCTCTAGGTTCAATGTAATCTAACAAAAATTTTCATATTTAAACGAACAAGGATTTCTGGGTCTGGGTTTGGTGGTAAACAAAAGAGGAGAGTGATAGGATGCATCTCTAACTAAGGATTGCATTGATAGTGCAGGGAATTTCAAGATCCAATGATGGTTAACCAAGAATTTATCTAGTTTACATAGAATTCGAGCTATCAGTTTTAATTTTTGCCAAAGCCTACCAAAGGGAGGTACACACTAAAGGAATGGTACTAGCATATATAGAAAGGATAATTTTCGATGGAAACTGAAACATTAAGGAGTTGAGAAGTGGTGAGGATAGAAATTACATTTAGCTCCTACCTTTTCCCTGCTAAATAATACATCCAGAGGAGTCGGTGCGCTCAATAAAGTAGCCTTGACTTTCTTTACCAAGACAACAAATGACAGTACGAGATTTATCATTATTAGTGTGTTTTTCTACAAGAATGAGTAGATGTCGAATAGGCGATCTTGGACCTTACTTTTGAAGGCTCCCCGACAGTTCCATGAAATGAGTCTCATCTATTCAGATCAAGGATAATTGGGTCCCCATGTGGGGCATTCAACAACTGCACCTGCACATCAAAGTGTTCATTAGTAAGAGCACTATTTGACACATTATTTTTACCATTGTTGTGAGGTTTCTTTGAAGCCTTTGCTTTGCTCTTGAGGATCAGAGGGGGAGATGGGTTGAGCTTTTTGTTGATACTCGAACGCTTCTCTTCAGTGTTGATAGTAGATACAAAGTCCAGGTTCATCTCCTCGTCCTTCTGGACTGAACAATCGGATTCCTGACGGGCCTCCACGAGGCGACCTAAAACCTAGTCCATCAAGTGGGTATGATCATTAGAACCAGGAAAACTGACTGGATCCCCCTATGGGGTGGGGGCAGAGGACGAGGATTACAAGCGATGCGAGCATAGAAGGCGAGTCGATGAGATCTGAGACATTTTACATGGGACCAACACAGTAGCTAGGGAATAGGTTGGAGGGTGAGAGGAGTTTTTTGATGGGAGAGAAGTGGCTTCTTTGTGGCATAAGATTCTATGATGTCCTTGAGGCGGATCCTGGTTGTCTTGCAACTATTCGGATGAGTTCCATGTATCGCAAGATGTGTAAAGGCTCGATCACCTAGTGGAAGGTTGACCACATGATGTGTTGTTATGACATGATAACATTGTGATGTATGCCTACTCTGTAGATGGTTGTTGGTGGAAAATAGGTGTCGGTTGATTACTTGGCTTTGAGAAGTGTGAGGGTGGTGAGAATCAGATGGGACACATGTAGTCACATATGGTGGAGCATCTATTGAAGAATTTGGACGATGATGCCCTTGCATTTCATCATATCACTAAGGATCTGCCAACAAGTTATTAGCTAGAGCATCAAACACTACAAGAAAATTCATAATTTGCGACGACACCTCCTTGCAAAAACACCCGTTGCAATTTTTTTGCGACGGAAGTGTTACACTATATGGTGACATTTCCGTTGCAAAAAATCTGCGACGAGCAATTTTGCGACGGATATGCGACGAAGGAGCCGTTGCAAATTGTGAATTTTCTTCTAGTGAAAAGTGTTTGAGGTTAAAACCGATATAGGATATTGAGCCCGATTTGAAGGGGCTTGATGACGGGGAGGGGCTCTGGTTCAACGGATGCCAAATCGACCTAAGGGATCTGGTCGGGTGGCAACCTCGGGCCACATCCTCCCCTGGCCATGGAGGATGGCGGTGACGATGATACGGGTAAGCATGGGTCCGTGGACCATAAAGAAGCACTCTGCTAAAGGTCCCGACGTCTCCATGATATGTCTCTTCGTGCATTCTTCTAACAAATGACCAATGTGCCCACATCTAAAGCAAAAAGAGGTGAGGATTTCATAATAAATTCATTGGAAGTATCTAGTATTGTTTGGCAATCTCACCCAAACCCCTTGCTTAACAGCCATAGCGAAATTGATTTCCACGCATATCCTTGAGTTATCACCATTCAAAGTGTGATAATCAATCTTGAGAGGGGATCCAAAGTTTGAGACGATATGTAGTACGAAATCTTTATTACCTAATTCAAAGGCGAGACCGGATAGTTGAATCCACATCGGGAGTGCAGTTAATTGGTCTTCTAATTGTCTAAAGAAAGGCTTTCGTTGATTGACATTGAGAAGGTGACCATAGAGATGCCATGGACCTTCTGTGAGAATCTGCAATCGATCATCATTATTATAGAATATGAACATAAGAAATGAGTTACCCATTTCAACTGTTTTTAATGGATCCTGCAACTTCCAAAAAGTAGGTAGTTAAGATCTAAGCATTTCCTCCATGCTTAACCGCCCAAGAATTTCCCCATCAATCTGCATTGGAGATTTATGATCTAACTTCCACTTTTCTAATTGAATGGTGACCTCATCCATTATATTCTCTTGAAATTCGGCCATTGTTGGGGGTGAGATTTGGGTACGAAGAGTTGCTTTTCGGCCTCTAACTACATCAGACCAGGTGTTCTTCAAGCTGAACGACATCACCATGAACTCATAGGATCCATACCTCTTGACACAAGTTGTCTTCTCCTCATCCCCCTCCGCAATTCGGACTTGCCAATAGCCCAATCGGAGATCTAGCTTGCTGAAATATTTGGCCTTGCCAAGTCGATTAAAGATATCATCAACCAAAGGGATAGGGTACTTGTTCTTGATGGTGAACTTGTTGAGTGCGTGGTAGTCTACACACATCCTCAGCGAACCATCTTGTTTCTATTGGAAAAACACCAGTGTGCCAAATGGTGCCTTCGATGGCCAAATGAACCCGACCTCCAACAACTCTCTTAGTTATTTCCGAAGCTTCGCTAACTCCGGTGGAGCCATACGATAAGGCACCATGGCTGGGGCCTTTTCCCTCGGGATGAGCTCGATCTTGTGATCCACCTCTCGACGAGGCAGCAGCCTCTTCGGCAGCTCAGGTGGCATCAGATCAGCAAAGCGGTTGAGCACGTCCTAGATCACTTCAGGAACATGTTCGGCAGCCTCATGTCCCTCCGTCTTCAAGGCGGCCAAGTACGTGATCTCCCCACGTTTAATACCTTTCTTCAGTTGCATGTCCGAGAGCATAGCTCCCCCGACCCATGACCGCTTCAAAGGCACTTTCTTTGTCTAATTTCCATGATCTAAAACAGTGAGCATCTCATGAGAAAAAGATACCTTCGGGAATCCATCGAAGAACTCCATGCCAAGGACAAGTTGATGATCATCCATCGGCATCACCGTCAAGTCCAGCAACCCACACCAATCACCCATGTTGAACTCCACGCCCCTGACCATGTCTACAATGGACTGTGACTGAGAGTTCATCATCTTCAAAAGTCCCGACTCCTTCAAGATAGTAAGGCCAAGCCTAGTCGCCTCTGCAGGGGTCACAAAGTTGTGCGTAGCTCCTGTGTCGACTAACGCTCGCGCTGTTGTGCCGCGAACCTCCAAATAAGCAAACGTGAGTCCTTAACTCTTCGATGTAGCCTTAGCCGACTATAGGCCCACAGGGATCTTGCGAGTGGTCACAGCAAGGAGTGCCCACATGGAACTCATTTATGGTGCATCCTCACTCGACTCTTTCTCACTTTGAGTGGCCATCATGGCATTGATTAGTTGCTTCTTCACTGGACAGTCCCTCATAAGATGTGGCCCGAACATGTAAAACACTTGATGTTCCTTTTAGGTTGATCCCGCTATCCTATTTCCGGAATTGAGACATTTTGCTTGGCCACCTTCTTGTATTTGTTCTTGCCTCCTCCACCAACTTTCTTGTCATCTTTCTTTTGGCAAGTAGCAACCTCACACCCATAATCATTGAGCTGGTCAGCGACGGGAATGACCTCTTCGATGTTCTGTGGTTGACGCCTTTGCACCTCCCTTTCGGGCCGATTAGGTAGACCATCAATGAAGTATTCAAACTTGAGATCTTTCCGAATGTCCCCGACTTCCAAGAGGAAGGACTAAAAAGTCTTCATGTAGTCCCTAAGACCTCCGGTGCACCTCACCGATCTCAACTTCCTTGCAGCCTGCCCCCATGCATTAACCGAAGAGAATTGTTTCCGCAACTTGTGCTTAAACTCCTCCCATTGTTCCATTGGTTTTCTATCATGATCTTCGGCCACTTGGATTTTTCAATGCCACCACAGGATGCTTCATCAATCATGTAACGAACAACCACATTGATCTTGGCCTCATCCTCCTCAATGCTACCATCCCTGAACTCATTCTCAAGATCCCACAGAAACTGGTATGAGCATGGCTTCTTGCTTACCACCATACTTGATTGGCCCAGGCCCTCGGAACTTCGCTGCTGTCCGAGCCACCATTGGAGTCTTGGCAACTCCACCTTGGTGAATGCAAGCTTTCAACACACTAATCTCAACTTCATAGGCATCTACCTTCTGTTGTAAGGCCTCTACTTGTTCTTCAAAGCTGAAGTCTCACTCTCCATGGCCACCGTGTCATTGACGAAGCGTTCCCCTAGGGCAGCAAGTCTTTCGCCTAGTAAAGCCTCAAGCTCTAGCTGCATGGTGTCGCAGTTAGACCCAAGACCACTCACCCGCTCAGGGATATCGTCCATCTCCAATAGGCGCTGCTCCAATCAGACAATACTCATCTCAATGCCCCCGAGAAATGGAGCCATCATGCTCTTAATCATAGCATGAAGTTCAGCATGCTCCTCGCCCATCAAAGCTTCATGTTCAGCTCCGCTAGCTGAGCCACCTCCCTATACTGCAGAGGACATTTCGCCATGCCCTCTAGTGGACTCCGACTCTGGTGTAGCAGGTTCAACATGGCGCTCTCCACAGATTCCCTGTTGAGAGTGTGGCACCACTGTTCACCTTGATTTCCCCTTTCTCGTGCCTCACCAGTGCTCGCAGTCTTCACCATTAGATGGAGCTCTGATACCACTTGTCACACAGCACCAACTCTACCTAAGCTTGCCCTGTGTGTGGCCCTGTCCAAGCTCAGCTTGTGGAGGCAGCCCCAACAACAAAACACCAAAGGATCTTGTCCAAGAGAGAAGAAAGCAAGCACACCACAATTCACACAAGAGAACACAAGAGAAGTGAGGGAAAAAGTGAGGTACTATTATTGCATAGCTCAGGTGTACAGAGAAGAAACGTAGGAGCCTCTCAAACAAGGTAAAATGCTCATATCTTTAAGGTGGCAACTCAAATCCTTTATATATGATAGGATATGGCAGCATCTTTCCATGGAGGACATGTGGCCTCTTTTCCATGGAGAAGCCCACAACTGTACCCCACTGAAAAAACCTCCAATGACTCACTCAGAAATCTCCCTGTGTGTAGGGAGAGCTACTACAAAAAGAACCAATAGGGGAGGAGCAAAGTGGGTCAAACACCCCTCTCACAACCTCCACACCTGTGGTGTGTAGGAGCAGCCCATGGAGCTGCTTATCCACCTGATCTGGGTTGTATCCACGTTCTGGAAGGCCTGGTGAATGTCTGGCCCCGGTCTGGCCGCGCCCCCAGTGTGCCCCGATGCGTCGGGGCGCGCCCGAGCGTGCCCTGTCATGGCCCAAGCATGGCCTTCACCCATGAAGCCTCTGAGAACTCCATTGTGCATAAATATGAGTTTAGACACCTGCTCAAATGGTCTGCACAATAGTTGTACATGTCTTCGACCTTCGGTGCCCGCACATGAGGCCGTGCCCCGCAAAAGTATCACCAAAAGAAGTGTGTGCCTGCTGTACACCACGGCTTCAGTATTCACATCATGTGCGCATGCTGAGTGTACCGCACCGCCTTGGCCTCAGGCCCCCGCCCATGCGTTTGGCATTGCATGGCGGCATGGCCATTGGCCCCGTGCGCGTGCTCAACGCCGCTGATGACAGGGAATTTACTCTTTATTTTCATATGCAAAGACTATACCTTTTCACAAAACTATGCATCATTTATACACATTGCCATGCAATTTTAAGTCTTTTGCATAATTTTAAATTCCCTAAGTTCTGATCTACACTTCTCGTCCCCTGTGATTATTTCTAGCAATAGATGGAGTATTGACCCTCAACTTCTTCTCACAGGATTAACTGCATCTATGCTGGAACTTCACATGGGGGTATGTAAACTGAAAGACCAGACCTGGAGGTACCCGCAGCTGCTACCTGCCAAAGTTTACTAGAAGACAAAAATGCATGGTCTGCAGATTCCTTTTTTCTGTTGCTGTGGTCCTGACCAGGA
>LTAE01015063.1:0-10777 GCA_001647135.1 Pontederia paniculata | reverse complement strand
AAATTGAAGATGTTGTCCACATCAACATGATGAGGTGGTTGTCCATGCTGGCCAGGTAATGACGACAGATTACTCGTGCACCAAAATGTCCATGTGTAATGAGCCCTCTTCATATTTGGTAGTTGTCAATTTCATGACATGTCACTCTTCAAATATGACAACTTCTAGATTGATACATTTTCAATAATCATCATTGTAGTAGTTTCTGAAGAATATCATCTCTGAATTCGGCAACTTCCAATCTATGTCATCTTTGAATATGGCAGCTTCCGGGATCATATCACTATCGATCTCCTCCCTCTCCTCCGTTCTCTTCTTTCCTTAAGGCAAGCTCCTCTCATTCCTGTGATTTCTTCTCCTCTCTCCTTCTCCGGTTGTGATCTCGGCTACATGGATCGGCGCGATCCGACATGGATCTGCCAGATTAGTGGCGATCTCGCATGGAAGTAGAGGGCGTCTGCCTGTGCCCTTACTGCACAGGCACGACCACGCCTACTACAACAGGGGCATGGCCACACTTGCAATCTTCCAAAAATGCAGACCACGTCTGAAGGCTTGATCCTTTTTATTTTCTTTTTACCGTTCCAAAATATTTGATTTTGGGAAGAATGATTAATTACGCTGATGGAGAGCAATTTGGGTAGTGTTGTACTCGCACTTTAATACCAAGATGGATTCATCATGACTTCATATCATCATTAATAATATGCATGTTTAGATATGACTTGTGGAAGTTGTAAACTCTAGTGTTATGTAATAGCAGGGTAGTGTTACATTAGAACTTGATAACTTAGTAATGTAGATTTATGTAGTAATATGTTTACACTTTCTTCCTTCAATAATGTTCACTACAACAAAATGATCATCTAAGGACGCGTATTTATTTCAGTAGATGTATTGCATCCTTAACACATTCACCGACGCTATAGAAAGCGTCAGAGTACTTGATGTCTCCAAAAATTTTAGGGACGCAAATAAATGTGTCTCTATCTTGCGTCACTAATATTGATACACTATAAAATATGTCTTTATCAAGCGTTAGTACCTTAAGGACACAATTACATGTGTCATTATTATATATTATTAATATAAAGACACATTTATATGCATCGTTAGTAAGTGTCACCAACAAAATATTATTTATTTTTTATTTCAACTGTTATAGTAAATTTTTGCACATCTACTATACATTGATTTCGTTCACAGAGCATGGTATATAAATTTTATATTTTTAAATTATTTTCTTAATTTTTATTATAAATATATTATAGAAAAATATATTAAATTATTTTGATTTTAAAATTTAGTTATTTTAGATGAATGAAAAGTATTTTAAATTTTAGTTATTTTAAATTATATTGCAGAAAAAATATTATTTATCATTAGTCTTTTAAACCAAAATATTATTTATTTTTTAAGAGTCTCCAAATATTAGGAATTTGTTCTCAAGTTATGAATATCAGTTGTCTTAGACTTTTAATTGAAGAAATTGATGATGCAATACAACTTATAAATCCGTTTCAGATTATTTTAGTTTATACATTTATTATAATGTGTCTTTTAATTTGAATAAGCTTCTTTTTACATATATTTATTGAATATATAAACTAATATGATTCTTTTTGTAGATATTTTCATCTAAAAAAGAGAAGGAAAAAGCGACGTCATCACGTCCACATAAAGCTTCTTAATATATTTGAGAGGCGTTCGAGGAAATCGACTGATAAGGAACCATCCCCATTTATTGAACCATCCATAACTATTGCCACGTCACCATCCCCATCTATTGCAAATATTGAAACTCAAATCCTCGAGTCACCACAAGAAGTTCATACATCATATGCAACAAATAAAGCATGTTTTGAATCAGATGGACATAAATGGTAAGTGTTTGATCTATTTTTAAATTTAGACATCATGTATATTATTACTTATTAACTCTTAAATTTGTAGGTTTGTATCATCTAAACCCACTGCCGACATTTTCACTCAAGTCATCTGACACAAATATAATCATATCTAGTTCATTTGGAAAGAAGTACCAGAAGAAATGAAACAAATGATGTTTCAGAAGTTTCAGGTTTGTATTAGTTTTTTTTAATATGATTGTAAAAAAAATCATTGATTTTATTACAATATATTTTTATATAATTTCAAGAGTATGTTTGATGGGACCCTGAGTGCAATAACGTGATGTATAAGGCTTTCAACACTCGTTGCTCTAAAAGGTTATCATCCCTCTTAGTCGCGGCCCAAAAAGATGAAGAAAAACCTACCTGAATCGGTAACCAAGTGCGTGTCAAATTATGCATCAAGTGGTCTATTGAGAGCTATAAGACAAAATGTGAAACGACGAAGAAAATTATGAATATGATCAAGGCGCTTGTTTATTTTATGGTGGTTGTATATCTAGAACCATACTGTTAAAAAATGATAAATTAAATTTCATTTTTTTTTATAGTTTTGAGATTTTTGTAGCATTTAATTTTAAATAATATTTTTTTGTAGAAAAAGAACAATACATGGAGTTCAAATTTAACTAAAAAAACATAAATAAGATTTTATTTTATATAACTTACCTTTTAAATAAAGTTGTTTTGAATATTTCTCTAATTAGATTTTTATTATAGGAAGAGTTTAAAGCTAAAGAAGTTGCATATTTGACTTAGTGTACTCAAGAAGGAGTTATCTCAATAATTAAGTAATAGAGAACTCTAGACTCAGCATGTTGGCATCAAACAAAGAGCATGCTTATGGACTTGGACCTTCTATTGGTTATTTGATTTTTCATCCTCCCACATAATTAATCGGTACCGTCAAATACAACAAAAGATATGAACCGTTCAACATTAATTGCAAGAAAACCAACAACAGTTGTCAGAGAATATGCATCAATTTAGATAGAAAGAGGAATATGAAAAACAAATGCAACTAAGAATAAAAAACTTAAGAGAAATCATTGTAATCAATAGAAGCAATTCAAAGCGATGATGATGAAGTTTATGATGAATCAGAATCATCAACAAGCTAATGAGGATGAGGAGGAGGACGACGACGATGATTTGTGATGTATGTAATCAAATTTATGCATTTAAGTTACCTCATTGCAGTTTTGTTTCTTTCAATGACAATATCTTTTTTTTTTTATTTTGCAAATGTGCAACATATGTCATACCAATTAGTGCCACATGGTTTTTGATAAAATTGTTCAATTGTTTTCTTTCATGAACTTGTTCAATTGTCACTTACTTTGCATCAATCGTCACTTATTTTTTTCTTTATTTCAGTGGGCAAACAACGATGATGATGACGAGGAGGACGATGACGACGATGACGATGATGAGACAAACTTTTTGTGTATAAACAAACCAACGAGAAAAAAATTAATAATTTTATATAAAAGCTTCGTGATGTGAATTATTTGTGATTCCTATATTATGTGTGTGATTCTTACAAAGTATATTAAATGTGTATTTCTAGAGCTATGATTTTATATTGCTATGTGAAATAGGTGAGCGAGAGAAATCACACACAAAGAAGACACATATTTATGAGGTTCACCCTTAAATGAGCTACGTCCTCGAACGACGGTTATAGTTCTTTCTTTGATGTAAAAAATAGTAGATGATACGAGATTCAGAATAACCTAGACCCTTGTACGGGACGGGCAGCTTCGTCGCCCCAATTGTTCGAGCTGTTGTAATGCACAGGGGGGTCATATAGGTTTCCACTGGGTTAATATCATATTCAAGGCATTATCAACAAATCTCCACCTTGATTTGAATCATCTTTAGAATATAAATCTTCCATGCTCTGTCTTCGCCAACCCTGCCTTGGGGCTACTGCCAATTTTTTATGTTTAGCAAGTCCAAGCAATGTTGGAATTTACTATGAGAAACTAACTTGGTGAACATATCAATTGGATTATCTGCAATGCCGATCTTCTTCATCATGATCCTTTTTTCAGTACGGATGAAGTGATATCTAACATCAATGTGTTTAGTCCTCTCATGATGAACTTGATCCTTGGCCAGACATATAACACTCAAGCTGTCACAATGCACTATGGCTTGATCCTGATGTTGTCCAAGATCTCCAACTAAGTCTTTCAACCAGATTTCTTCCTTTGCCGCTTCTGTCAATACCATGTGTTATGCCTCAACAGTAGACACAGTAACTGAATACTTTAGGGTAGCCTTCGAACTAATAACGGAATTGCCCAAAGTGAATATATAACCTGTCATTGATCTTCTTCCATCCACATTTGCAGCATAATTTGAGTTAGAATAACCAGCAACTAAACACTCTATAACACTTCCATATATGAGGCCAATATGAGATGTTCTTCTCGGATATCGAAAAATACGCTTCACTGCTTGCTAATTTTCTTTTCTTGGATTGCTCATGAACCTACTAACAACACTAAGTGCATGTGCCATGTCAAGTCTCGTGCACACCATAACTTACATTAGTCTTCCAACTGCACTGGCATAGGGAACACGATACATGTACTCCTTCTCTGCATCAGATTGTGGTGCGAAGCCCGTGTAAAGGTGCACATTTGAAGCCGATGGAGTGCTGAGGGACTTTGCTAAAGTCATACCAAATTTGGATAAAAATTTCTGAATATTCTGAGATAAGAAAAGTTTACCCTTTATGTGATCCCGACTATCTCCATCCTCAAAAATTTTTGAGCTTCACCCAGATCCTTCATGTCAAACTCGGAGCTAAGGAGTTTCTTCAAATCCTAAACAAGCATATCATTAACATACAAAAGCAGAAAGATAGTGGAGCCGTCATTCACCTTCTTGTGTTACACACAACAATCATAGGGGCTTCTGCTAAATTTCTTACTTTACTGATCATAAATGCATCAAACCTCTTATACCATTGTCGTGGAGACTGCTTCAGCCCATATAAAACTTCTTCAACCTGCAAACTTGGTCTCCCTTTTCAGGAATAGAGAACCCCTTTGGTTGACTCACCAGAATGTCTTCTTCGAGTTCATGTAGGAAGGCAGTCTTCACATCTAATTGCTCAAGCTCCATATTTTGATGTGCTACAAGGGCAAGCAACACCCTAATGGAAGTGTGTTTGACAACTGGTGAGAAGATCTTATTATAGTCTACTCCTTTTTTTTACTATAGCCTTTAGCAACTAGGCGTGCCTCATATCTTGTGCCTTCAACTTCAGGAATTTCAAATTTCTTCTTGAAGATCCACTTGCAGCCTACAACCTTTCTGCCTTTTGGCAACTTGACTATCTCTTATATCTGATTCTTGTGAAGAGATTCCATCTCCTCACCCATAGCAGCGATCCACTGTTCTTATTCTGCACATGAGATAGCGTATTTATAATTTGATGGCTCTGGGGACTCCACCTCTTCATCCATCTGCAATGCATAAGCAACCATATCCTCAAAGCCATATCGCTTAGGAGGACTCACCTGTCTGCGAGGATGTCCAACAGCAATAGACTCCTCTTCTGGTTGCTCATTAAGTTCATCTTGTTCTGGTTGGTTAACTTGATGTGGTCCTCCTGTATCATCCTCAACTGGAGCTACATCAAACTCCACTTGTTTGTTGACACTCTCAGGTACTGCATCAGCAACCTCCACCTTCTGCTGAAGCATTGAAGCCTCATCAAAGATTATATTTCTGCTGTGGATGACCTTGTGCTCTGAAGGGGATCATATTCTGTAGCCTTTCACTCCTACGCCATATCCCATGAACACTCATTTTGCTCTTGGCTCAAGTTTTCCTTCGCTGACATGATAATATGCAAGACAACAAAAAACTTTTAGGTTAGTATAATTAGCGGATTTTTCATACCATACCTCAATAGGAGTTTTCAGATAAATTGTAGTCGCTGAGCTCTGATTCACCAAGTAGCAGGTTGTGTTATCAGCCTCAGCCCAAAATGCCCTATTCAGGTCAGCATTAGAGAGCATGCACCTTGCTCTCTCCAGAAGTGTTATGTTCATTCGTTTTGTTACCTCGTTCTGCTGCGGAGTGTCTCTGATGGTGTGATACCTAGCAATGCCTTCATATTTGCAAAACTGATTAAATTCAGATGAACAGAACTTCAGACCATTGTCAGTACGAAGATGCTTCACCTTCTTCGATGTTTGATTCTCCATTAGAATCTTTCACTGCTTGAAGGCATTGAAGGCATCACTCTTGTGTTTCATTAGAAATACACAGGTCATCCTTGAGTAGTCATCAATCACAGAAAGGAAGTATCTAGCGCCTCCTAAGGATGAAACACAAGAGGGACCCCAACAATCAGCATGGATGTAGTCGAGTGTCGCCTTCATTCTATGCACTGCCTTGCCGAACTGAAGTCGACGTTGCTAGTCAAAAACACAGTGCTTGCATAAACTAATTTCAGAAATTTTTTGGCCTCCTAGATGATCTCGTTTGTCAAGGATGCTCATCCCATTCTAACTCATATGTCCGAGCCGCATATGCCACAACTTGGATATTTCTGAATTTGATGACCTACTGTAGCAATGTCAAAAATTATTTTTCCTTGTAGTATATACAAGGACTTCTGCCTGACTCCCTTCATGACGATAATATCACCTTTTATGACGATGAGAATTCCTTCAGCAACATTGATCTGACATCCTTTAGACTCCAAAACTCCTAGTGATATCATATTTTTCGTTAATTGCAAAACGTGGCGTACATCTTCCAGTGTTATCACCTTATTGTCATGTATTCTTATACGAACAGAGCCGATCCCAACTTTCTTACACGATTCATCATCGTCCATGATGACATTTCCGCCATCCGACTTCTGATATGTTGAGAATCACTCTTTATTCGGAGTCATATGATAAGAAAACACCCCGAGTCAAGAATCCAATGTTCCTAAACATCCTTGATATATTGCATAACCAAATCATCTTCTGAGTCTTTGCCCTGGTGTACAATCACAGCAACTTCTTAGGGCAATCCTTCTTCTAGTGGCCTGATTCCTTACAGTAGTTGCAGATATCTCTCGAATTTGGTTTCTTGTATTTCGGCTTTGGCTTGCTCTTCTTCGAGGCATGTCCTTCTATACAGTTGATATCAATCTTGTGGCCCGAGTCTCTACAGAATTATCATAAGCCCTATGCCGAAGTTCACGAGTATGTAGACTCAATCTTACTTCTTTCAGACTTATAGTATCTCTCCCGACGATCATAGATTGAACAAAATTATCAAACGAATGAGGGAGAGAAACCAATAGAAGTAGGGCAACATCTTCATCATCAATCTTCACATCAATATTTTTTAACTCCGTCAACATAGTATTCAATTGATCAAGATGTTCCTTTAGAGGGGTACCTTCTTGCATGCGGAGGGTGAACAGGCGTTGCTTCAATAGCAATTTATTGGTGATGGTCTTTGTCATGTATAGGCTCTCAAAGTTTCAATCACAAACATGCCGTCGTATCTTCATCGACGACCTCGATTATCACTTCTCCTCCTGCGACGCCAAATCTTTAAGATTGATCTCCTTTGATTTGCCTTTGGTATCGGTCTCCTTCGATTTGGTTGCTGCGAGCGGCGCCCAGATGCCCTGTTGCTTCAGAAGCGCGCGCATCTTAATCTGCCATAGCCCAAGCTATTTCGCTCGGTGAATTTCTCGATCTTCACGTTGTTGGACGTCATCTTTTCACCTGATCCCGATTCGCCGACGAATCCTAAGGCTTTGATACCAATTTACTATGTGAAATAGGCGAGAGAGAGAGAAATCACGCACAAAGAAGACACAAATTTACGATGTTTACCCTTAATTGGGCTACATCCTCGGGTGACGGCTAGAGTTCTTTCTTTGATGTAAAAAATAGTAGATGATACAAGATTCAGAATAACCCAAACCTAAGGAGACACGGACTCCCAATAGAAAATAGAAAAACATAAGCGAGACTCTCATATAGGACGGGCGGATGTGATGCGCAGAAATGTGTTTCCACTGGGTTAATCTCATATTCAAGGCATTATCAACATATATTTATATTTTTAATTTTTTTTTCAAATGTGAGATGATCTTGAAGACCATCTCAAATGTCTTTGCAACTGCATTTTTATCGACTGATCATTTTCGCCCCACTGATCGTCTTAAATTTCGAATTTGAGATAGTCTATGTAAATTTGAGACGATTTTTACAGTCTAAATTCTGAATTTTTGTTGTAGTTTTAAGCACCTGCTCAACATGACCATGAAAAAAAATATTCTTTTCTTTTTTAAATAAACAAAAATACTCTTCATCAAAACTTAAGTTTGCCACTGCCTTATCGATTGAAAAGAGAAATTGAAAATACCTTTTTCTCGTTTTCTATTTTCTGTTCATTTATATTTTCTGAAATTTAACCAAAGAAGCCATGCATAACATGAAAGAAAAAAACACCCGAACAAAAAGGCCCTAAGCCATTCCATATTACCAAGACGTTTGATGCATAGTACAAGTTACAAGTTTAAAAGGAAAAAAAATGGGAATTAAAGAGCTTCTGAAAATATAATCCCTCAAGCATTCACGAAGATATTTATCTATAAAAAATTAAAAAAACAAGAATGATGAGATATGTTTTGAATTATTAGAAACAGTAGAAATATGCGACGATCAAGTGAGGACATGTTCCCTCGATAATAGGAATCTCACAGTGAACCCGGCATTTTTTATTTGTGATGTTTTCTTCTTGTGTACACAAATTTAAAGAGATTTATGATATGAATTTTATGTATCAATAGTTATTTTTCTTTTTTTACTTTGTGATATTCCACGTTGCTTAATTAGAAAAGATTGTTCGTAGTAGAACTCTCAAGCAGTCAACACAAATTGCATATAATTATAGTGTGTACATCTTATTGCATCCCCTCTCTATTACTTCTCTATGCTAGTACTGCCATTTTTGATCAATTGTTAAAACACTGTATTTATGTTTGTCTCATGCTTAATATTTGGGTTTGACGAGTTAAGTGGGTTGAAAGCACACATGAAACGTTTTTGTCATTGTGTAGTGTATAGAATGGAAGAACAAATAGGTCCACCGGCGTCTGCACATCTGAATCAAACATAGCAGCATCCTTTGTCTACTTTGTTGTTACGATAAGAGTCGTGGGTGAACAGTAGCAGAGAGAGAGAGAGAGAGAGAGAGAGAGAGAGAGAGANAACACGAGAGGTTTCACCTCTCATTCTTTCTCCCTCTCTGCGGCCTGTAGGGTTCTAACTGCGTTAGACAGAAAGGATCTAAGACATGCTCGGACTCTTGATGGGAGTCCTGGGAGTAATGGTGCTCTGCGTGAGCTCCGTAATCCACTTGTTCTGCGGTTTCTACATATTTAGTGCCGCAGTCGGGATGGACCTCTCACAGGCTCTTATAGATTGCTTCAAGCAGAGCAATGCGAGTGTGGACTCGACACTGCCTTCGGATGATGAGGACAGCAGAAGAACGAGGCCTCTGGATGGGTCGGTGCCTCCGATAGTGCTCGTTCATGGGCTCTTTGGATTCGGCAAAGGGGTAGGTGCATGATTTGTACAGTCTCTAGAGGTTCTTCTTGCTCTTTAAAGGTGGAATGGATGTAGAAGCTTCTTTTAATATCTTACTGTTGCAGAAGCTGGGAAGATTTTCGTACTTCGGTGGCGCCGAGAAGAAGGATGAGCATGTCCTTGTCCCGGACTTGGGCGCATTAACTAGCATGCATGATAGGTAATAAGCACATACCACGCTGCGATGCATAAATCTTTTGTTTCTCTTAACTTGACAAGTTACTTGACTCGGACAAGCTGCTTCATGGTTTCAGAGCTCGAGAGCTGTTCTATTACCTGAAGGGAGGGCGGGTGGACTACGGAGAAGAGCACAGCGAGATCTGTGGTCATTCACGCTTCGGAAAAGTTTATGATCAAGGGCATTACCCTGTGTGGGACGAACACCACCCAGTTCACTTCGTCGGGCACTCCGCAGGAGCACAAGTCGTCAGAGTCCTGCAGCAGATGCTCCACGACAAGGCCTTCGAAGGTTATGATAACACTTCAGCAGACTGGGTGCTTAGTGTCACTGCACTGTCCGGTGCCCTTAATGGAACCACAAGAACCTACCTCGAAGGAATGCTGTAAGTAGAGATGGAGACAGTACATATACACTCAACTTGCAACTTGATGCTTGCTGTGGTTGCTGAATAGCTTACATGCTGAATACTAATTGATGTGAATATTAATTTCCAATCTTCCTCTCAGGCCTGAAGATGGAATATCCATGAGATCCATATGCATGCTTCAGATTCTCCGCCTGGGCGTGCTCGTATACGACTGGCTAGACATCGCATGGCTCAAGAACTACTACAACTTTGGATTCGATCATTTTGAGATGGGGTGGAAGAAGGCAGGGGTGCAAGGCCTGCTGGATTCTGTACAGGGGAATTCAGGTCCATTCGCCTCTGGCGATTGGGTCCTCCCCGACCTCACAATTCAGGGAGCTTTCAGAATGAACTCTAGCCTGAGCACGTTCCCGAATACGTTCTACTTCAGCTACGCGACCAAGACGACGAGGAAGTTCATGGGCCTCACCATTCCCTCGTCTATTCTGGGGATACATCCCTTGTTCTTCATTCAGGTCTTGCAGATGTGCCGGTGGCGACATCCTTCCAATGTTCCACCACCGTACAAGGGGTACAGGTGCGTGAATCTTTTGCAATGAGATGTGATGTTGCATTTGCTACAGTGTACATTCTTATTAATAATGGGGATTACAGGGATGAGGATTGGGAAGATAACGATGGGGCACTG
>LTAE01015061.1:0-10779 GCA_001647135.1 Pontederia paniculata | reverse complement strand
ATATATATATACGCATATATTTCGGTATAAAGCTCTACATGCCAGCTATACAAATAGTTTGGGAAATTAAGATGATAAACATTAGAGAATAAACATTTAAGCCTAAAATGAGCATAAAATGGAAATATTTTGGTACGAAATTATCTATATAAAAATTACTTATCATTGTCCCTTAAGGACTTCGGCAATAAGGGGAGTTTGAAGGGAAGGTTTGCAAATTGGTTTAATCCTTATATGGCTTGAAACAAGCGTCGAGACAATGGTATAATAATTTTTCTGAAATACTACTTGTGGCAGGATTCATTTAGAGTCAAAATGACTATACACTATTTACTAAAGTAACTGGTGACTTGTTTGTGGCTCTTCTTGTCTATGTTGATGACATTGTAATCACATGAAATAATCAATAGTTGATTGAAGAAATGAAGATTGTTTTACATTCCAATTTAAAGGTAAAATATTTAGGAGAACTCAAATTCTTCCTTGGAATGGAACTTCTGAGATCAGCAAAAGGGATTGTTTTGACACAAAGAAAGTGTGTTATGGAATTAATAGAAGAATCAAGACTTGGAGGTTCTAAACCAGTTGCAACTCCTATGGAACAAAATTTAAAAGTCACAACTTATGACTATGATCAAGAGCTTTGTAAGATTAATAAAGAACACATAAACACAACTGATACACTCTTGGAAGATCCAGAAAAATTCCAAAGACTCATAGGTCGTCTAATCTATCTTGCTCAAACAAGACCTGATATTACTTTCGCAGTGAGGCACTTAAGCCAATTTATGCACAAATCGAAAAAATCTCATTTTGGGCAGCAATCAGAGTTGTGAAATATCTCAAAGGTTCGCCTGGACGAGGCCTTTTCTTTAGTGCAGAAGGAAATCAGATAATGCAGGCTTATTGTGATGCTGATTGGGCGTCATGTCCTTTTACTCGACAATCAGTATCGGCCTTTTGTATTAAGATTGGCAGTTCAATGGTGTCTTGGAAGTCAAGGAAGCAACAAACCGTGTCCAGATCATCACCTGAGTCAGAGTATAGAAGCAATACACTTGTAGTATCAGAGATCATATGGTTACATAGACTGTTTAAGGAGCTTCATCTACTAATTCAGACTCCAATACAAGTACATAGTGACAATCGATCAACTATACGAATTGTCGACAATCTTGTATTCCACGAGCGAACGAAGCATATAGAAGTGGACAATTATTTTGTGCGAGAAACGGAGTTGCAAACATTGGTTAAGTTGCAATATATTCAGACTAATGAACAACTAGCAGTGCTCACAAAAGGCTTATGCAGTCATCAACACAACTACCTTACATCCAAGTTAGGGTTGTTAGATGTTTTTCAACCTCCAACTTGAGGGGGAGTGTGAAGAATTTGATTTGTTAATTATAGGTGGTAGAAAAGTGAACTCTCAGTTAGTTTTATTAGTTAATAATGTAGTAGCTTTTAAGCATGAATTATTGGTTATGTTTTCGTGTTCGCTGTGTAGTGCTACACTTTAATGTTTTTGATGTGTTGAGTTGTCTCTCAAAAAGAATTGTATAAATAGGACTCTGTAGATATTTTATGATTCACTCTTTTGGATGTGAAGAGAAACCAAGTTGACACATGTCAAGTTTCTATTGGTAGTCATTCTTTGTAGTATAGTTAGTTACTCCTGTAGTATAAATACTGGAACTGAAACGATTGTAACAACTTAATTCATTCTTTTCTAATAAGAAGTTTTGGTTCCAAGATTTTGTTCCATTTCTTTTGCACTCTGTTTCATTTCTTTAGACAAAGATGTATTGCATATATGAAATTCTACATGGTATCAAAAGCCATGGATCTAGCAATTCTGGGAAAAAGGGTTAGATGATTTCTTGAAGCCTACGAAATTGATGTTGGTAACAATTTTTTTTTGTAATCAGATTTGTGAAGTTGATATTGATGATTCAGACAATTCACTTCTTGACAATGTTTCTGATACAGTTTGGTTAAGTGTTTGAGATTGGTTAAATGTTTGAATTTTGAAATCAGATTTCTTAGTTAAGTTTTTGTTTGATTTGATTCTTGATATCATTACTACAAGAATGTCTTCTTCATCTGAAATTGTGGCTTTTGGAAATAGACAGATTGCTATAGACTTGCATCATCCTCTTTATCTACAAAATTCAGATGGTCCAGGAACTCCTATGGTGTCTTTTAAACTTGTTGGTTTAGAGAAATATGTAGTATGGAATAGGTCCATGAGAATTTTTTTGCTTGGTAAGAACAAGTTCTGCTTTGTTGATGGATCATTTACTAGAGATTTTGTAGATTATTCTTTGAAAGGATTATGGGATAGAGTAAATGCAATTGTATTAGCTTGAATAATGAATTCAGTGTCTCAAGAATTAATGAGTGGAGTGGTTTATTCAAATGATACCTTTCTTGTTTGGAATGACTTAAAAGAAAGGTTTGATAAACCTCATGGGACACAAAATTTTCAACTTTTAAGGAGTCTATATACACTTGCTCAAGGTTCAATGTCTATATCTGCTTATTTCAACAAGATGCGTGTGATTTGGGATTAAATGTCGTCAATAGCACAAGTTCCTACTTGTAGCTGTGAAAATTTAAGAAAACATGTTCAATATTTAGAAAATATGAAACTATATCAGTTTCTTATGAGATTGAATTATTCCTATTCTTCATTAAGAAGTCATATTCTTCTAATGAATCCATTGCCTGCAGTGAATCAAGCATATTCTATGTTATTACAAGAGGAGAGTCAAAGAGGGATCAATTCTATTGATATGGTTACATGGAATCAATTAAATTCCGCAACATTTTATCCAGCTATTGGACAGATGCCTAAACAGAAAAAATGGAATATTACTTGTGAGCATTGTCATATTAAAGGACATGATAAAAAAAGATGTTACAAATTAGTTGGATACCCACCTGGTTATAAGTTCAAAACAAAACAAGGTAAAGGAGTTTCAGCAAACATTGTTTCTGATGGTATTATAATCGATAATCATCAACCAACAACTTCAACAGCAGTTCCTGTTTTCACTCAGGATCAGTATGAGCAAATATTGAAGTCCATTAGAAAAGAGACAGATGAAGAAAAAAGGCAAATTTAGCAGGTATTTCTGTTGCCTTGAAATCAAAAGTTACACAACATAAGTGGATTCTAGACACTGGAGTCATAAATCATATGTCATCCACCTTGCATTGGTTAGATAACATTACTAGAGATACATCTTCTCATGATGTGAGGCTTCCTAATGGATTGTCTAGATTGCAAGATAAAGGAGATTATACTTTTATGAATGGAAGAAAATTATCTAATGTTCTTCATGTTCCTGAATTCAAGTTCAATTTGTTATTTGTTTCGAAGCTAACAAAAGATATGAACTATTCAATCAATTTTTTTCCTGATTTTTGTATTTTGCAGGGCCTCTACAATGGGAAGGTGATGGGGATTAGTAGAGAGAAGGATGACTTATATTTCTTCTTGCCAAATGTCAAGGATGAGGCTGATGATAAAGTACATGCCAAAACAGATTTTTCCTTGGTAGCTACCCAAAGTCTTTCAATGTTATGGCATCAAAGACTTGGCCACACATCCCTTACTAGACTCAAACAAATACCTTTGTTCAAAAATTGTCTTCAGCAGTGCAATGATGTTTCAAGTTGTACTACCTTTAGCAAAACAATCAAGAATTCCCTTTCCAATTAGCTCTAATAGAGCATTGAAACCTTTTTTCTACTTCATGTGGATTTGTGGGGACCATATAGTCACAAAACATATGACAATAAAGTATTTTCTCACTATTGTGGATGATTGTACTCGTTATACTTAGACCCTGTTGATTCAAAAAAAAGTGATACATTTTGTTCAATTCAACATTTTTTTTGCTTATATCGGCACACAGTTTTCCGGACAGATTAAGAGAGTTAGGACTGATAATGGTTCTGAATTTTTTTAATTCAGAACGTAATAATTTTTTTTCTTCGCTTGGAGTGATCCATGAAATTAGTTATACCTATACTCCACAGCAAAATGGGATAGTTGAGAGAAAATATCGTCATTTACTTAAGGTAGCTAGAGCCATCAAATTTCAATAAGGATTACCCTTGTGCTATTGGGGAGAATGTATGCAGTCAATAACTTATCTTATCAACAGATTCCCAACACCTTTATTGAACAATTTATCACCATATGAGCATTTGTTTCATAAGCAACCTATGCTGCATCATCTTAGAGTTATAGGGTGTTTAGCTTATGCTACAAATGTATCATTACAAGATAAATTTGATTCAAGAGCTACTCCATCAGTTTTGTTGGGATATTCCACTACACAAAGGGTTATAGATTATTAAATTTGCAATCTAAGAGAGTGTTTGTAAGTCGTGATGTAGTTTTTCATGAGCATTTATTTCCATATAAAACTAGGACTGATGTGCCACAAGCAGACTTTATTGAATTGGAGAAACTTTGGTCCAATGTGACAATCAATCAGATAATTCACAAACCTCAGTATTCCTTCCTTATAATGATATTTTTTTATAATACATCACCAGCTGAAAATATAGTTCCTCAGTTCAATACTTCAAATGATATTGTGTCTTTGCCACAATCTTCTACATCAGATCTTATTCCAACAAATGATACCTTAAATTCGACTAATGTTACACCTTTACCTACACAAGAAACAAATAAGAAAGTCATCCAGAGTGGCAAGACCTCCAATTTGGCAAAAGGATTTTGTTCTCTCTACCAATGTTGCATCATCTTTACACAAGAGAGGTCACAAAAATACATTTTAGGTAACTGAAGTTCAATATCATATAGCTAATGTTGTAGTTACAATCATCTGTCCTCTGCATATCAGTCTTTTCTTTCAGCCATATCTGAAATTAAAGAACCTACTACATATGAGGAAGCCAAAACAAATACTAATTGGGCACAAGCCATGAAAGATGAAATATCAACATTGGAAAGCAATGGGACTTGGCAGTTGGTTTCTTTACCTAAAGGTAAACAAGCAGTTGGGTGTAAATGGGTTTATAAAGTCAAATATCATCTTGATGGTTCCTTGGAGCGATATAAAGCCAGGTTAGTAGCCAAAGGCTATAACCAACAGGAAGGAATAGACTATGTGGAAACTTTCTCTCCAGTGGCCAAGTTAGTGTCAACTAGAATTCCCTTATCTCTTATTGTTGTACGGTCATGGCCTTTGTTTCAGATGGATGTAAATAATGCCTTCATACAAGGTGATTTATATGAAGAGGTCTACATGGAGATACCTCTAGGTTTTAACAATCAAGGAAATAATAACCTTGTATGTTGATTGTTAAAATCTCTTTATGGATTAAAACAAGGAAGCCGACAATGGAATCACAAATTAACTTCAACTTTACTAGCAGCAGGATATGAACAAAGTATGTATGATTATACTTTGTTTACTAGAAGGGTTGACAACAAAATAGTAAACCTTTTAGTATATGTGGATGACATGCTTATAACAGGGAATGATGCAAATTTGATTAGTGAACTTAAGTGTGTTCTGAATAAGAGCTTCAAAATAAAAGATTTGGGAGAGTTGAAATACTTTCTTGGCATAGAAGTTGCAAGGTCAAAGAAAGGCATAGTGTTAAATCAAAGAAAATATGCACTTGAGTTGATTTCAGAGGCAGGTTTGTCAGGAGCAAAGCCATTCAAAACACCAGTAGAGCAGAATGTGAAGTTTACATCAAATGAATATGATAATCTGTTTAAGCTTAATAAAGAAGATGTGTTGCTCAAAGATGCGACAAATTTTAAACGGTTAATTGGGAGGTTACTATTTTTAACAGTAACAAGGCCATATATTGCATATGTTGTCCGAACACTAAGTCAGTTTATGCATGAACCAAAAGTTTCACATATGAATGCAGCATTGAGGATTGTGAGATATGTTAAAAACAATCCTTGTTTGGGACTTGTATTGTCTGTAGAAAAAGATTTGAGACTAAAGGCTTATTCTGATTTTGATTGGGCAGCTTGTTTATTAACGAGAAGATCAATTACTGGTTATTGTATACAACTGGGAAATAGCTTGATTTCTTGGAGATAAAAAAACAACATATTATATCCAGATCATCTGCAGAGGCAGAATACAAAAGTATGGCAGTTGTTGTTTCAAAAATTATTTGGATTAGAGGGATTCTAAAAGATTTTGGAATGGAACTTTCAGACCCAATAGAATTGTTTTGTGATAATAAAGAAGCAGTACAGATTGCAACTAATCCAATGTATGATGATCGAACCAAGCACATAGAGATAGGTTGTCACTTCATTAGAGAGAAGATTAAGAAGAAGATCACAAGTACGAGTTATGTTTCAACAATTGAGCAGGTAGCAGATATAATGACTAAGGGGTTAGCAAGTTATCAACATGAAAAGCTAATGAAGAAGTTGGGAATGGTCGACATCCATGCAGTGTCAACTTGAGGGGGGATGAAGAGAAACCAAGTTGACACATGTCAAGTTTCTATTGGTAGTCATTCTTTGTAGTACAATTAGTTAGTTAGTTAGTTAGTTACTCCTGTAGTATAAATACTAGAACTGAAACAATTGTAACAACTCAATTCATTCTTTTCTAATAAGAAGTTTTGGTTCCAAGATTTTGTTCCATTTCTTCTGCACTTTGTTTCATTTATTTAGACAAAGATGTATTGCAGATATGAAATTCTACAGGATGAGATCTTTTGAATAGAAAAAAAAAATCAGAGAAGAGTTCTTCCCAAATATCTCATTTCTTCTTCTATTTGCTTCATTTCTTGTTAACGATCTAAGTCAATCATGGAGTTTTGACAATATGTCAATTTCTGAAGTGTGGAGAATAATTGATCAGATTTGCAGACGTTCTTATGAGGAAACACTTATGATACTGGAACTCATGCCTTATCGAGCATCTTATCCCATTTTAAAATTAGTTTATTTCACAATAGCAAATTTGAATCATAATATGGGTTTGAACGAAGTGGATTCATTCATTAGTGACGCCAAAGTCAATAAGGGTCTAATTAGGAAAAAATTAAAACCTCGGGCTCGGGGTCGGAGTTATCTGATAAAAGATCCGCCTGTAATATAACAATTGTATTAAATGAGAAATCAAAATATCAATCTCCAATTTAGATAACTTCATATTAAATCAAATCCTATATATATATATATATATATATATATATATATATATATTAGATGGAATGGAACGATAATATAATAGAAAAATATGTGATAAAAAATAAATCGACTTGGTTTCAGACTAGGTACAACCCAACGCCATCATTCCTTTTGGTTCGCACGACTAAAAAAATTATTCTACATATCTACATGAAGATGAAAAAATACGTAATTGTATCAAGAACTATATACAAATAATAAAAGAATCTCTTCAGATTTCGAAGGAATCTCACGTATAGAAATTAAAAAAATGAATTTATTGAATCCAAGTAATAATCTATATTTGATTTCCAAATTTATTGATAGAAGGCCAAACACGAGGAATCGAAGAATTACGAACAAATATACAAAAAGAATTTTCTTATGCAAACCGGAGACTTAACATTGCTTTACAAGAGTTGAAAACCCTTATGGACAACCTAATATTCTTGCATAATATATAGCTTTACAATTAAAAAATGGAGTTTCATTTCGAAAGGCAAGGGGGTCTCAGTGATTAGGCACATGCGACTGTCTACCAAAAACATAGGTCTCCACAAAGTTGTAAGACCATGCATGGGGGCTGACACATGCCTAGTGCCAGAAGGTCAGGAAATTGGTGACCTGATGACAAGGGAGTCAGCGACCGAAGCCCCGGTGAATGGCGGTCGTAGCTATAATGGTCCTAAAGTAGCGGAATTCCTTGTCGTGTAAGTTTCGACCTGCATGAAAGGTGTAACGATCTGGGTACTGTCTCGGACATAGGCTCAGTGAAATAGATATGTTTGTGAAGATGCAGACTACCTGCACTTGGATAGAAAAATCCTATGAAGCTTTACTGTTCCCTGGGATTGGCTTTTGACCTTTCTTGTGCAACTTAGGTTGAAGGTGAAGAAGGCCCCCTTCCAGTGTCATCAGTGAGATACCACTCTCGAAGAGCTAAAATTCTAAACTTGCGTCAGGTATATGGGCCAAGGAACAACCTCATGTAGATAGTTTCTATGAGGCGTATGCCTCCCAAAAGGTAATGGAGGCATGCAAAGGTTTTCTCAGGCCAAACGGAGATTGGCCCTCGAGTGCAAAGGCAGAAGGGAGCTTGACTGGAAGACCCACTCGTCGAGCAGGGACGAAGGCCGACGGTGCAGAGTGGAAGGGTCATCTCTCAACGGATAAAAGTTACTCTAAGGATAATAGGATGTTCTTCCCTAAGAGTTCACATTGACGAGAAGGTTTGGCGCCTCGATGTTGGAATATTACTATTTTTCATTCAATCCATTTATTGTGAAAATCATAGTTTAAGTGATATCTAAAGAATCACTGTTGTTTTGTTTTTCTAACATTTTAAATGTATAATATCCCATTATCCAAGTAGTAATTATTCAGTCAATATTTTATAAAATGTTTCTCAAAGGAACCGCAACAAATTAGATTTGCAACCAATTAAAAGTTAAGAAATGTTCAGAAAAAAACTTTTAGGAACAAAATAAAAGTTCCAACTTTTTTCATGAGATTTTTGTTTCTTTTTATCATGGTATGTCTTGGTTCCCACTCTAATATACAAATATATTGTCCAAACTAATGTGATTCACTTCGAATTACTGTGCTCGCGAGAAATTTTTGCATATACAAAAAGTTAAACTCAGAATTTTGCATATATTAGTTACGACCCTATGATTTACACCACTTAATATGTGTTTGCGTCTCAAATTGCATGATATTTTTTTTTACAAGATGTCATCATTTTTATGGTGGATTATTTTCACAACTTCATGACTTAAAGGAATTAAAGATTTCAACCCCTTTGGAATTTTGAACTTTCGTTTTAATAAATTAAAATGTTAACATATTTGCTCTTTATTTCAAAGCACAAATAATTGTTTGCTAGTTTATTGTGCTTTAATAAACTAAATTTAATACTTTTACAAAAATTATTATTATCGAAGTAACGAATAAATTACTTACTTTATTCTTATATATGTCCGCACCCTCGATCTCTAAACACAACCATAAAACTGTACTCGTATATAACTTGATCAAATTGATCAGAGTTTGGACTCGGAGGCGATGTCGATGACAAATCGATAGCGGACGTCGTTCTTGGCGAGGCGATCGAGCGCCTCGTTGATGCGATCCGGCGTCACGAGCTCGACGTCGCAGGTGATGCCGTGCTTCCCGCACAGCTCCATCATCTCCTGCGTCTCCTTCATTCCACCCGTCATACTTCCACTCACCACCCTCTTCCCTGCATCTCCATAACACCAGTTAATTCTAACTGCATCATCTGCAAAATGATACATATATAGATCGAACTCACCGAAGATGAGAGGGAAAGAAGGCAGCTCCACTGGCCTGTCCGGCGCTCCGACGAGCACCATGGTGCCCCTGACCTTGAGCAGCTCAAGAATCGGCCCCAGGGAGTGCCCTGCGGACACTGTGTCGATGATGTAATCCAGCGTCCTTGTTCCGGCCTACATTGATTTCTGCGATCAGACACATCACTGTTTTTTATATGTTCATGTGCTTTTCTTACATATCAGATCGAGCTTTGCAGCATGCCTGCATTTGCTTTGCGTCGGTGCTGAGGAGGAAGCGATCGGCTCCGAGGCGTTCCAGGGCCTCCCCCTCCTTGGAAGGCGACGTGCTGATCACGGTAACGTGAAGGCCGAACGCCTTGCCGAACTTGACGGCGACGTGGCCGAGGCCTCCCAGGCCGACCACGCCCAGCTTCTTGCCGGCCTGAAGCATGTCGTGGTGCTTCATGGGGCTGAACACGGTGATCCCCGCGCAGAGCAGCGGCGCCGCCTTGTCCAGTGGCAGGCTATCAGGGACGTGCACCACGTACCTGCATGGAAAGTGGAAAGATTCGCAAGATGATCCGAAGTTTTAGATCGTAGATTCAGGTGTACCTTTTGTCGGCCACCAGCATGTTGGAGTAGCCGCCGTAGGTGATGCTGCCATCCCAGAAGACGCCGTTGTAGGTGAACTGGATCTTGTCGCAGTAATTTTCCTCGGAGCGCTTGCAGAATTCGCAGGCGAGACATGAAGCGGCGAGGCACCCAACTCCAACTTTGTCCCCGACCTTGAAGTTGCTCACGTTGCTCCCGACCTTGATGATGACACCAGTGATCTCATGCCTGCAGTTGATTAATTATCCAAATATATCCCGAAGAAAAAATAAGAATGAAAACTTAAAACGAAAATTAAAACTATTAAAAGAAATATTATCTTTATATCCAAATATTTTTAACAACAGGAAAGGGTGCATCTTTTAGACTAATATCATCATAAAAAATTTAAAATAGTATGAAAAAATATAAAGAAAATTTCAAATAATTATGATATTTATTCTAATAATTAATTTCGACGAGATTTTATTTTTTGAAATCTATCGAGAATGACATCGTTAGTGATAGTACAAAAAATATCTTTCTCGATGTATGCTACTAAACAATCATTCATTCATTGGTCACCTATCTGATTACACAATTTATTCTTCACAATATTCATCGCAGAAAAAGCTCTTTCAACTGTTGCAGTTGCCACAGGTAGAGTCAGAGACAACTTCAAGAGCAAATAAACTA
>LTAE01015058.1:0-10782 GCA_001647135.1 Pontederia paniculata | reverse complement strand
CCACTTCTCCTTGGACCGCCCGTTCTCCAACCTTTGGTCGTAAAAGTGTTGCCTTCGGTCGCCTATTTCTCATCATCGGGCGACCTCTCCCGTTAAGCCCTTTGATCTGGTCGTCCTTCCTTTATCTTTGGTCGACATGTCATCCTTTTGCTCCTCTCCATATGTATTCCTCCTTTAATGTTGGTCGACGCTTCATATGCTTAGGACGACCACTGCACACATGTAATTCTTCTGATATATCTTCCGTGTGCACAGGTCGTCCATTCCTTTAGCTTTGGTCGACCTATCAACTCAGAACTTGAAACAATCTTGTTACAGAAATCAGCTCAACAAGTTCATCAGTACAGACTAGGTTCCATTACAAATTTTTGATCATCATAACACTCTTCGGATCCTAGATTCAATATAGATTATTCTTCATCTTGTAATATCTATTTTTTCTTCTATGTTCAAGAAACAATTGTAGCCCGAGGGCGTGGCCAGGGGAGGACCCACACTACGGGTGGGAAGCCCCCCCTCCCCACACACACACACTATATATACATATATACTAGTAGCTTGCAATCAATAAATAAAATAAATACTAAAAATAATAGAATTATCTAATTGCTCTAGTGTATAGATGACTTTGACTAACATCTTGAGGTCTCGGATTGAATTCTCACTAATGCTTTTATTAATAATTTTCTTTTATATATTTCGATCGGTCCCTCCCAATTTTTAATAATTTGTTTCTATGTATTTGAGCCCCTTATTTTTTTATCATGGTTCCATCCCTAGGCGTATCCTAGATAAGGGCAAGCATCATTAAATATTTGTGTGTTCTTGTACTGATTCTTGTCTCTCACTTATTTCACATAACAATAGTGATGGTGGTTTTTTTTTGTCAACTTAAGCTTTTAGGACAATTGGTATCATATCCAGTTTAACATGGTATAAAAGTAGGATCAAGAGATCCTAAGTTCAAACTCCATAGAGATCTTATTAAAAAATAATAGTGATATGGATTAAACTAAACTTATCAATAGCTCACACATGAGGGGATTTTAAGAATAAAAATCTAAGCATATTTGTATTCTTGTCTGCTTATGATTTTTGGGTAGTTGAAAGTCTTTTTATTTAACAATCTACACCAATCATTGATATTTACGGGTCATGAATCATTAACTGACATCTCCAAAAGTGTATATGGTGACCATTACAAGTTCAGAAGTTTACATATTTATTAGTAACAACAACAAAGATGATTCTGGGATTTAATTTAGAATCTTATGAACAATCACTTATTTCTTGAGTTGTGTATATAAAAAATTGAATCACGTTCTAAATTGGCTTCACAATTCAATAATAGTATCAAAATTCAACATTAATAATTTCATGGGTGGTGATGTGATGACTTGGTAAAGGCAATTTTACTATCCATTGCTAAATTTAAGGATTGTGAAGTGTTCCAAATTTCATTTGAAGATGAATTTTCTTTCCAATCAATGACGAAACTAGACTTGAACTTTAGCAGGGTAATATAATAGTTATGATTTACCTAAAACAAAATATAATAATGATAATTATAAAAAAGTTAATATTGTACTAAACATATAATTTACATTCAATAAATAAATATATATGTATGTGTGTATATATATGTATGCACATGTGTGTGTGTGTGTGTGTGAGGCATTGCAATTTCTCACAACAAATATATATTTAATAAATTAATATCATATTAAATTTTATAAATTTACGTGATATGCATATAATATCAATATCTTCTCCCCCATTTTTTTATATTTTCATGTGTTATATAGTATATTTCTTGTTAAAGAATTATATAAGTAATAAGCAAATACAAATATTTCTTGATTATTATTTTAAATTTAAATCAAAGGCATAAACTAATGGTGCCTTAGGATAATAAGATATAATATTCTTTGAATAAATATATATGTACTATAGTTAGTGCTTAACTAATTAAAATGAAGTTATTATTCTATTAATTTAAATGAAATAAAATTATATGTATGCACATCACATTGAAACCACGCTTTGCTCTATCTCTATTTCTGATACGACTTTGGTTGAAATCCTAATTTTTGAAGAGTCTTTGAAATCTATAAAAGAAGACATATAGAACTTGTACCATATCTTGGGAGGATAGTTGAAGTGAACTAAGGGTGTGTACATGTTGTTCAGAAACTTTCAAAATGAAGAAGTGATTTCTGATAGATGATGAAGGTGTAATTTTTCATGAAAACTAGCAATAGGATGCATGTGGGTCTCTGAATAATATAAAAGTAGTTTGCTTCGTCTATTATTCCTAGTATTGATTCATCTACATTTTTTTAATTCATTGAATAAAAAAAGATAACATAATTATATTAGTTCTTGTGGAAATGATAACTCAATGTCTCTCTTTATTACTCGATTGACTAGTGCAATTAGTATTTTTTATGAACAATCCAAGTGCTTCGAAATTCATTGTCATTCTATTCGACAATACATTTCCCATTAGGCGGCCCTCCTTTTCATGCCTTCACCAAGACCAAGATATTCTCATGAAAACTCATTTTTGTTATTACTTTCATTTGATACACAAGAAATTCATAATATTTAAAATTAGTTTCGTCCCTTAATTGTCCATGTGTTGAATTTGGGCTTAACAAAAATATTGTTACTGACTCATGCGTGATGGGGGGTATTAATAATATAAATTTAATGATGTTGCTCATCCTATCAACTTAATATTTTTAGGATTGTTGGTGGCACATCTAATTATATCAAGTTACATGTCTTGAGTTCAAATTTTAACGTTGTTTGTCCTTAATCGTCCATGTGTTGGACTCTGGGCTAGGCCAAATATGTGAGCACCCCATACGTGAGGGGTAGTATTAAGAATATAAATATAACGATGATGCCCTTCCTAATGACTTAAGCTTTTAGTATTGTTCCATCTAATTTAATATAATATTAGAGCAAGAGGTCATGAGTTCGAATGTCGACAAACTCATATTAAAATTTAATTTTCTTCCTTAGTGTTTCACGTATTGGGCTTTGAGCTAGATTAAAGTTTTCAACGACCCATACGTGAGACAAAACTTTAAGAATATAAATATAAAGATGTTATTCTTCATATCATCTTAAGCTTTTAGGATGATTGGCAACACATCTAATTTAACATGGTATCAGGACATCTTTAACGTGTTGCAAGTTGACATAGCATCGTTTGTAACGATAGAACATTGTATAGAAAAATACGGTTTTTCTTATAGTAACACCACATTGATTGCTTTTATGTACGTTTAACACTTGGTTTTACTCTCTTGAATTGTTAATGTAGTAATTACTAATAATTGTTGTACAAAAATTGGCAGGTCATTAATTTAGTGGTTATGCCAGACGACGAACCTCTTTTAAAAAGTAGGTGCCTATTTTGTCACGGTATATATAAATGCACTTTAAAAGGTACCAAATCTAAATTGGTATGTTGAAAATTTGAAATAAAAGAAGAAAAATGGTGTGTAGTCGCTCTTGGTTTATGTAGTATGATAATCCCATCCATTGAGTCATAGATTGACGACTAAGATCAAACGACATGAAATCATGAAATATTGGTCCTCTTACATGATCACGAAGATATAAGCGTTGATCCACTATCTGACGGTTTAAATCATTAGACTACATTTTTCCTATTTAATTGAAAATACAAATGCATTTGAATCATTAAAAATTCTTTATTACATATTTCCAGAGTGTACAAAATCATTAAATTGACGGTTACAAATTAATGTTGAGATAAGCTTAGATAGTATCGAACATTTATTTCTTTTCATTTATTAGAAAATCCTCGCCTATATAAAGGGGCAATGTTGATGTCTTTTCATCCAAAACTATTCTCTTCTAAAACCTCTATTCCTCAAATTTTCTACTTCTTCATCTTTTAGGATATATCTATATATACAGGTATGTTCTTCAAGTTATGTTTGTCAATCTAGATGACATAATCTTTATTTCTTTTGCAAAGAAATTTTGATCAACAAGCTAGATTATTTCACAAAAGGGTCATTCATCTTCTATTTTGTTTAGAAGGTTCTCTTTCAAGGTCATCCACCAAATCCCATACTTATGTTATCATTTTCAGTCCTATGGTGATCAATATATATTTTTGTTAAAATCATGACTGCATAAGTCCCATTTTTATTTCAATCATATTTTCTATCAAATAACAAATATGTTGTAATATTTTTGTTGTTGTAAGATGATAAGTTATTCTGCTTTACAGTCGAATATAATAGATTTCTTTTATTGCGAATATGATCCATGTATCATTTTTTGTTCATAAATGTTAAATATAAAAGATTAACTCTCTTGGTTCTTTTATGTCAAGCTATACAGTTTAAATTCAACGATGACCAAAGAGTCTCAAACGCTAGACCGGAGTGCTTCAAAGGTAGAATGCTCTTATATAATCCTTTAATTTATATATTAAATGATACTTTTTTTCTTCTCTTATATAATATTTTTATTATGTACTGTGTTAATATATTATCTTTTACCTTTATTTAATAGTGACATTTTGTTAATATTTCAAATAGTAAGTCCTCTCTCTCTATATATATCTCTCTCGCGCGCGCGCATATTCTCTTTTTAGAACCTTTAGATCAAATATGTATGGATTAGATGGTAGTTCTCTTTTCTTCATGGCATATTAGCCTTACAAAGAGGGAGACGCATATTCCTTTTCTAAAGGAGGGATGGTATGTTAATATATATATATATATATATATATATATATATATAGATATGTGTGTGTATGTATATGATTTAAAATTATAGGGACATTTTCTTTTTGTGTTCTGAAGAGAAATTAATCAAGAACAACTAATAATTGTTTCGAAGGAATGCAACTAAAGAAGTAAGAATAATACGTTTATAATCTATTTAAATAGTCGTTGTGAGGGCTCAAGAAGGAAGAAACATGTGATAGGTAGGCAATAACTAGAAAGAGAGAAGATAGTAGGTAGTAATGGCAGCTTTTGGAAGAAAATCACATGCAGAGGCATGCTTCTTTCCAACATGCATATGTCCATGGCCTGCATGCAGCAGAAAGAGAGAGAGAGACTCTCAAACATGGATGTACATATGGCAAGCATGCTAACTTGCCTCAGAGAAAAAAAAGTAAAATAAAAAAGAATAAAGTGCCCGCCACGTACGTTGGCTAATATGCCCTTAGCTCTTATGCACGTGTATCACAAAGCCTTCCTCCAAACAGTAAGACCTAACGGCTCTTAATCAGATAAAATAACATATTATACGGCTATTATAATTAAAAAAAAACTCGAATTTAATTTTTATTAATCAGATTTATTAATCCTTTTAGTACCATATGAGTCCCGTAAATTTATCAGAACTACTCAAAATATATAATCAAGTGATCTACGAATTTATTTATTTGCACTTTATTGATTGCTTCATATAGGTAGAACAAAGTGAAAAGAAATATTATTGATTGCTTCATATGAACAGGGTAAAGCACCAGCCGTCGAGCCCTCGTCGACACCGCACTTGGGGAAAAGGGCGATGGAAATGACTGCGTTAACTGGTCAGTGCACTAATTTATTCTTATAGGCTCGTGACCTTATTCTTCCTATTTAATGTACTAGTTCCTATACATAGTCTCAGTACCATTTTTGGTGGTCCGTAGGGTTGGTCAGTGATTGGTCTTTGGCGTGTGAGGACGAGTCACATTGTCCTAAATATCCAACTGTGATCTGGGTGGTCCAATTATGAACTAGATGCAATATATGGACATGCCTTGGCACCAATCACATTTTGTAGCCGAAAATGTTATTTAATTTTTGGCCGCTCATGCATTTATGTCACTTTTGTCATGATGTATGCATGACCTCACAGTTGCATCATCTTCATTTTTTCTCTTGATAAAAAAATATCATTAAGTTGATTTTTTTTAGTCGGGCTCGATGGTGGGCTGAGACTCCAACCCGTGACCAAGTGCGCACAACCGTTAACGCCGCGTGGGTTGAAGAATTGGCGCCGCTTCCCGGACACTGGGTGGCAACAAAAAAAAAGTCAATAAGTTGATTTTTTTATAGATTTTTTAACTCATTCCTTGCACCATTTGTTAATGTATTGGATTTCTATGCAAGTAAAAATATAAGATAAATCTACATTCTCCTAAAAAATGTGCCTAATAATCTTCTTAATACTCACATAATAAAATTGTCCTGAAAAGTTCATCAAATTACAAGGTATGCCATTGTGAGGTGTTAGGAGGTTTTTTAGAAGGACTTTTAGGAGGTTGTAGCACCACTAAAAAATATAATAGAGAAAATATGAAATCGACCAATAGATAGTATGTTTAGAGTATTTAGACATTATTACTATTCATGTTATCTAATTGATGTTTACATGCAATTGTTAGATATGTCCATTCAGTTGGATTTCTATGCAAGTAAAAATATGATAAGCCTTTCTATTCTTTTCTTGTATGGGCTGTGTACACCCATGAGCCCATAACAGACACATCCCAACTTCTTGTCTTAGTGGCCCATGTGTAGTCAAACTGATCAAGCAATATATATGATTAATGAGCTGCTTAAAGTTGTATGATTAATTTTGGAGTTAATGTTTAGTGTTATATGATTAATGGTATAACTATAAATGTATTCATTTAAAACATGATATAAAAGTTAACTAGAATCAAAATGGGATGCTAATAGGCAAAAATTAAAACGCTCATTTAATGAAATAATAAGTTAATTAAATTGCTCATTTAATAGAGGACTAATTAAATGAGAGGCTTATTAAAGTCTCATTAATGTCCAACAAGTTGTCCTCATTAGTTCTCATTCTTCAACTAATTCATTAAATGATTATTTTTTGAGAAAAAAAGAACTTGATTGGTGCAATATGAAATATATGTTTAATTTATTTTTTTTATCGAACTTGATTGGTGGATTGCATAAAAACAATGTATACTATGAATTATGATCCCCTCTTAGCCCCATATACCATATAACATATTCTGTAAAACTACAACTCTTTTTATATGAAATACATGTACCCTTCTATTTTTAAGTTGTCAATCATTTTGTTTTAAACAAAAAATTCTATGATAAAGATTGACACATTTTAGTCCAAAATTTTAAAACTATCTTATCATAAATGAGTTTCCTTGAATAAAGAAAACAAAAAAAAATTGTCCAACTTCTTTTTATAATAAATGCTTTAAAAAACTTCTTTTTAGTATTTTTACGGTAAGTTCTTCTCACTCTTTTATCCTTGTTTCAACAGATGCAAATGGTCGACCGATCATCCTAAGCCCCGGTGCTTCTACGTCGTCGGCGGCGCCGCCCCCTGAGAAGAGGCCGAGAATTGAGACGCCGGCGGACGTGCATGATCAGGGAGATGACCCTCCCGGAGGTGAAGATCCCGGAGGTGATCCTCCCGGAGATGACCCAGGCGGAGATCCTCCCGGAGATGATCCCGGCGGAGATGAACCTTTGGGAGAGGATCTCATAAACCAACTACCGAGGCATCTTTTACTTCAAATCTTCAGCCACATCCCGGAGCCGAAGGACCGCTGCAACTGCGCCGCCGTCTCGAGGAAATGGTTCGTGATGCAAGCCGCCATGCGGAAGTCCGACTTAAACGCGGCCGCCGCCCGCGACCCCAGTCCGCCAAACCCGCCGCAGGCCTTCAACAGCCGCATCAGCGGATGTCAGGCCAACAGCGTGGCGCTGGCCTGCATGGCGATATCGATGGAAGCACGCGGGGAGCTACGTGAACTCACCATCCACGGCAACGGGCCTGCGCCTCCCGAACGCCGGATCCACGACAGGAGCCTCTCGATCTTGATGCGTGTCAGCAGCAGCCTCAAATCTATTAGTCTTATCAACTGCCCTCTAATCAGTAGCCTTGGCCTTCGGTCCATTGCCAGGCACTGCGTCGCACTGGAGAAGCTGCACCTCTGCAACATGGCATCAGTGACTGACGACTGTCTGGAATATTTCGCAAGGAAGCGCACAAATTTGATAAATCTGCAATTGGCGTCTATGCCGAAGGTTTGCAGGAGATGATCTCCTTGCTTTTACAGCTTAACCTTTATGCATGCATGCAATGGCTTCTCGTGATGGAACTGAATCATCTCTTTCAAACCTGCAGATTACCGATCGAACGCTCGACGCTTTCGGGCAACACTTGGAGAAGCTGTCGATCCTTCATGTGGAAGGATGCCCTCTTGTGACCGGCGAAGGCGTCGTCTCCATCGCCACCCGCCAATCGAACTTGGAGATCCTCACAGTCACGCACATGAGGCTCGGCGACTTCGTTTTCCAGTCCTTTGCTCATTCCTGCGCGCACATCAAGTGGCTGAAGCTTGTCGACATCTCCGGCGTGTCGGCCGTCGGGTACCGCTGGCTGGGCGCCGTGAAGAACCTCCAGAACATCATGCTCCAAGCTTGCCCGGGCCTCAACGACAGCAGCTTCGAGAGGGTCCTCCCGGCGAGCTTCGCGAACTTGCGGCAGGTGTTTATGGGCAACTGCCACACTCTGTCGGATGCAGGCCTAGTCGACATCGCCAGATCGACAAAGCACCTCGAGGGCCTCGTCCTGCGAGAGTGCAGCGGCTTCACCAGCAGGGGCCTCATGGAGGCCATCAGCAACTGCAGCGGGACACTAAAGATGCTGGCGATGTTCCGGTGCAACTTCGTCCGGGCCCCGTGGAACAACCTTTTCCCGACGTGCCCGAGGTTGGCCGCCGTGTGCATCGACGAGTGCCGAGGACTCGGAGACGGATTCCTCCTCTGGATGGGAGAGTGCTGCAAGGGATTGAGAAACGTCGGCATTACAAACATGGACGAGGAGGTCACAGACAACGGCATCCGGTACTTCGTGCAGGAGATCGGGCCCGACAATCAGATTTTCAGGTTGAACTTGGCCAACTGCAGGGCCATCGGCAACCGGAGCGTCTGGGCAATCACGAGGCACTGCCCCCGCCTCAAGTTGTTCATCCTGATGGGGTGCAGCCGCGTCACGGACGTCGGAGTGGGGGTGATCACGAAGCGGTGCACCCAGCTGATGGGGCTGGACGTGTCCAGGTGCAACATCGGGGACGATGGCGTCCGGCGGCTGGGTAAGCATCTGCGGAGGAGCATGTGTACGCTCTATCTCTCCGGCTGCCCGAGGATCACCGACCAGAGCGTGGTCCATCTGAAGAGGCACAACTGGATGAGGCTGAACTTGTCCGGGTGCACCGGCATCAGCGCTGAGGCCGTGCAGTCCCTCCGGGAATTCTTCAGGGTTGTTGTGTACTGAGAAAGAACAATGAAGGGCATCCTCATGCATGCATGAAGGATGTCTCTCCTTCTGGCATTTCTATTTTCCTTCTGCAATTTGCTTTTCTGTTATTTGCTTGTAGTGACATTACTTTCTGGTTTATCAATTTGCTTTCTTGGATTGAAAAAAGTTGGCATCTCAAAATTTGAGCATTTAAAAACTATGCTTGATAAATATATTTTTAAAATAGTGTTTCAAAATCATAAGGTCCTATAAGTCGATTTTCCTAATATATTCTTTATTTTAAACTAAAAAATTATCTTATTCTTTAAAATTCATCTTACATTTACAAAAAAAAATATTCCACATTATTTTTCTTATCATCATAAACATCATTTTTTTTATTTCTTTGTTCAAAATTGATTATTTTCTCATTAAAAACAATATTTTAAAATAAACTAATATAATTAAAATGAATAAATAAATTAGTTATTGTTTAACATAATAAAATATCCAAAAATATTTAATATAAATGGGCAGCTTGGAAAAGCCTTACATTTTCGTCAAATGATCCAACCCCATTTTTCGCCGAATCTTTGACATCTATCAAAGATCTTACGCGGAGGAACTTGAGCTATATTTCTTTTCAATTTGCATTCAAGAGTTCTATTTCCACATTCATCTTTTATACCTCGATTGAAGGGTGAGCCTTCGCTTTTTGGATTGTCTTATGCCCAATGTGGTACAAACCTATATTAAGACGAGTGAAGCTTAGATCGATCACAAACAAAATATGCCATTTTTCCACTATTCCATCCATATACAGGAAAGGCTTACCTTATGACTCAACCCTACCTCCTTTATCACTAAACGGTCAACCATATATCGATCAAAGAATTAAGATAGCTAAGTTAATCTTCTTATACCCATCTGCCCATTCCTAGTGTCAGTTTATTGACATTTGTACAAGCCAACTCACTTTTTATAACGCAAGATTGAGCTTTTTCGGGCACGTATAAAAAAATATTGTGAAATTTTATTTCGCACAACATTTTCAAATTGATTATTTTTTATATATCGAAATAATGGTGAGGTGGATAGAGTTAAAAGAACTAAGAGTTTGATCTAGGACTTAAAGATAAAGAAAAGGATAGAGACTTCATGGTATATCTTTTCAACCGTTTTTTCATGTTAGAGATATAGTGGATGCAAGATGTTTTTCTCTTTTAGATTTTTTTTACAATCACTGTAGATTTACGGTTGTGCAAATAAATAATATAGCATTACTTAAAAAATTAGCACCTCCATTAAACTCTTATTTTTTATGAAAATAATGAATGTAATACCTACTTAAATAGGTAATACCATATTATCTATCTTTTTAATCATAGAATGTTAGATCTACAATGGAGATTTTCCCTCTTAAAAATATTTTGAGTAAATTACAAGAACGAGATCTCTTTCTCTTTCTTTCTTTCTTTCTTTCTTTCT
>LTAE01015057.1:0-10783 GCA_001647135.1 Pontederia paniculata | reverse complement strand
TTTACTATTTTATCTCAATAAAATAGACTTATTTTTATTATGTTTAATCTTCCGCTGATGTGGCTTGGATCTTGACTGAAAAGTCAATAGTCAAGTCAATGTTATATGATGTGTAATATGGTCCAAAAAGTTTTAAATTTGGGGGCGTTACATAACATATTTGATTTAGTAAAGCTCGGAGCTAACATCGTTCCCTTATTTGATCATAATTTGTTTCCACCTAAACTTATGATTTTCTAGAGCTACTATCGTCTAACTGATTCAATAACGAATTAACAGACTCTAAAAATCACACCGGAGCTATTAGCTCCCATCGGCTCTATAGAGACAATATATTATCTCTCGACATCACATAGTAATTTAGATTGTATAATAAAAATATTATCACTTATTAAATTATTAGTAACATACAATTCAAATTATCACATTTATCTATAAAAAAATACCAAGTAATATATATCATTTTACCAAAATACATTTGTAAGTATTATAAGTTAAAAATCTTACATTATTAAATTGTAATTTAAACACTTAAATTATAAATTCACAAATTGACGTATTAAGTAATCAACACCCTTCAAAATAAATAAAAATAAAATAATATTTATAATTAATATCAATAATAACAAAAATAAAATAAAATAAAAAAACAAATTGCTTTAATTAGTAGTCAGTGATATATTTTTATCCATAATATGACAATAATAATATAATATAATATTATATAAATATTATTTAACTAATATTTTATATTATAGTATATGATTATTGTTATTATTATTTATGTTGTTATTATTATATGACATATTTTATCATATTATATTTTATTTATTAAAAAAATTAAAAGAGTGAATACGAAAATTATGGCTTAGATGATAATATTGAGGATTGTCATTTGCAATGATAAATAATTCAAATTATCTACAAATTAAAAAAAGTAAATAAAGTAATCTTGTAGGTCTAAATAGTTTCAAGTTTATATTATCAGCAATAATTTATTAGTAGAAAAACACCTCCTAAGATAATCTCACTCAAACTTGATTTACTAGATCATGAATTTAATGCCATACTTTGCTACATTTATTGTCCTCCCTTTTTTTGGACATGCTACTTGACATCTCCAAGCAGAACCGTGCCTTGATCCCCGATGGCACGTGAGACTGCTAAAATGAGGTTAATTTGCAGTAGCAAGCTCATGGCCAAACGAGGTTAAGTTGTTCTAGAAACATAAAGGGGTTAACCCATTGTGCAGTTTAGTGCAATGTATATGACACAATACAAGATAAACCTGCTTTGCGCTCTCATGTATATAATAATAAACACATTTGAACACGGGTTACTTTGCGTACACTAAACTTACTTCGCAACACATTATTTTTTCCCAGAGAAAAAAAATCATAGTTTGCTTGTCGACACCGACTAATCATGATGCCGCAGATGGCCATATGAGTACAAGTCAACTTAAAATGTGCAGACGAAGTAGCAGCTGAAGTTTTAAAAGTAGCAATGACCTTATAAGATTCTTAATTTACTTGAAGATTTCAATAAATATGCAACATACAGAAGTTGAGATAAAACATTGTGTAATCCATCTTCATCATCAAGTCAGAGCCCAAATCACCTAAATGCGGGCAAATAATGACTCCCAAGCAGCCAGAACACAGCCGAACATAGGCTTGGATGTTTTTCTTTTTGCAGCAAGGGTTCCTCAACAGAAATGACCACCATACTCAAGTCCTGCAGCTTTTACCTGATGTCAAAATTGCACAAGTGGACAATAAAAGTTTTTTAGGGAATATTTTTCTAAAAGTTATTACCCATGTGATAATCACAACTACACCAGACTTTGGAAAAAAAATTGCAAAGATTATGTGTTCTGGTCATAAAATAAACTCATGATGTTCCATGAGCAACTCTTAATTTCTGAAGTTTTCAATGGATCAAGCATGGAACAACACCAAAAGGAAATGGGTAGAAACTAGGCTATCCAAGGCATATTATGATAATTTGAATTGCACCACAAAGATCAAATACCCTAATGTATATCAGAAGTGTCTGCTGAGTCCAAGCAAAGCAAAATACTGTAAAATCTTACAACTTGGCATATAGAGATTCCTTCATTCAGTTTGCCTAAGACTTTGTGTTTTGTTCAGGTATAAAAAGTAAAGGTTGAACTGTTGTTCTAAGCCATGTGAAACAGAGTTAACTGTTTCAGCAAAGATTGTGGGATGACATAAGAGCCTTTTTTCCTGGTTTTGAAGACATCAGTAGGACATGAATCAATTGAAGTGGTGTTTATGTGTGCGCGCTCGCTACTGTGCATGTGACTTTTGATCTCAAAGGTCAACTAACTCTAACAGTTCGCACATTGAGCATGACACGAAACAAAACCATGCCAAACTATCACCGGCACTAGGGGTTGACACGAGCCGAGCCGAGCTAGGCCAACGCTTAAATAAGCCAGGCTTATTTAAAAAGTTTAATAAACGAGCTAGGCCAAAGGTCTATAATAGGCTTACAAATTGAGTTTTGTCTAGCTTGTTTGTTGTTGTTGTTGTAGCTTGTTTATTAAATTCAAGAAGTCTGACCTAACTTAATAGCTTATTAAGCCATATTTATTAATTAACAAATATATATTAAATTATATTTATAATATAAAAAAGAAAATATTGTGCACTTTAGTATTGTACATATCTAACACACTAAAATTAATAATAATTTCGAATAAACGTGACTTATTGTACCTCTTTCAACATTACATTTGATTTTTTTGAATCAAAATTACTAATAATTTTGGCTCATATGCTAAACATTTTTTAAGCTTTATAATATATATTAATTATATAAGTTGGCCTTATAAGCTAACAAGCTAGGCCTAATGTAGACGAGCCAAGTCTGTTTAAATAAAAAGGTCAAATCTTAATTTTGAGTCTGGCTTATTTATCTAAAAAGGCGAGCCGAGCAAGGCCCAAAATAAGCCAAGCCACGATCGCTCACGAACGACCTGGCTTATTTACAGCCGTAACCGGCACCTTATGCAAAATGGCACCTATGCTTTATTTACATTGCAGATGGTGATGACTTTTTTTTCAAAAGGTGAATGGTGATTTCACTTGGTTCAGTAGTATGCAAAAACACTCGTACTACTCTTATCAACAGTATCAGTTGCATACCAGACATTCTGACCTTTGGTGCTGATGAAATAATGTATTTGACAATTATCTAATCCAACCCTGCACCACTAATATCTGAATGATATTATGCAATCTTTCACATATTCCATCCATGGCCAAATTCTAATGAATTATCTGTAGGTTATTATGAGAAAATTAAAAAAAAAACATCTTGGAGATTAGCTTGGTAATAACTCAACCATATCACATCACATGAAAACTTGAGAGATAATTCCATTAACAATGATGCACGACCATGTTTCTTATTAACAAGATAAATGCGTCCATGAATTGTATGCAAGAAACAAGCAATTATATGGATCAATTGTTTGATCTACATGGTTCTGTCATCCATTTATTAGTAGCAAGAACAGAAATATGCCACAAGTAGTACAAGTAGAAGAATGAAGTAAAAAAAATACCATGCATTTCAGATGACACTCCTCACATGTATAGCCCTTCTGGTACTCCTTCCTTCTTTTTAAACATAACTTTCTCTTTGGCCTTCTTAAAGTCAGCATGAGTAACCTGAAGCAAAAGGCAGATGGAATATTGGCACAAGCCACATGAAAATTTAAACATAAAGTAAGCATGCATTATACAAATTAGCAGACTGGTGAAGATCGGACACTAAAATAAAGTACATCACTAGCTGAGGAAGATTCTATCCTGATTGATCCTGCTCAACCCGCAAAGTAGAAGATGACAAGTTTAATTAATGACCCCAATACAAATAGCTTAGCACTAAGAACAAGGAAGAAGCCTAGGGCAATAAATGCAACAAACATCATAAGATGTAGTTTTTGAGATTCAAGAATAACTTTGTTGTCTGTTAGTAGCCTGAAATTGTGTACTACTCTTCATTTAAGTACTTATCTAGGCAAGGGGAAATTACATATCAGAATTTAACACATGCAATATGCATCCATGTTGACCCCTGTGAATATCTAAACGGAACCATTAATATATATCATGTCCGGTTTTCGACTGCAAATATATAAAAGAGCTAAGATCTTGAGTCCCTTAACACTGACTGTCAGCTCATGCATTATGGTCTCACTCCAAAAAGGCTCTATGATTCAAAGCAGGCATGATGGATGATATTATAACAAACATGTTTAATCGAACGGCCACATCCAAAAAGGTACCAAATGTTTTTCTGTTTCTTCAAGCATAATGTGCAAATATAAAATATGATTCTATCATAGTGATAAGGTACCAACCTTCATTCTACGTTCTCTCAAAGCAAGCAACCCTGCTTCAGTACAGATAGCCTTTATATCAGCTCCAGAAAATTCATCTTTCGTCATAACAAATTCTTCCAGGTTGACATCATCTGCTAGGGTCATTCTAGATGTATGTATCTGCAAAAATAGTTCTACAATGTTAGCTACTATGTAACAAGGAAAATAATCACAAATATAAATGTCTTCTACATAGGCTGTGTTTACTAAAAGAAGATATACCTGAAATATACGCCTTCTGGTCTTAATATCTGGAAGAGGAAATTCAATCTTCCTGTCAATACGACCAGGGCGTAGCAGTGCTGGATCAAGACTTTCAATTCTGTTGGTTGCAAGAATGACTTTAACATCACCTCTTGAGTCAAAACCATCCAACTGGTTTAGCAATTCTAACATAGTTCTCTGTATTTCACGCTCTCCACCAGAATGGGCATCATATCTACATCAATCATCAAATTCAGTAGGAAACATGGAAAAGAGAAAGATATGCATCTTCTATTCTTTAGTTGTGCAATATTGTTTGGGGTTGAGGGAGGGAGGTTGGAAGATGTGTTTGCAGGTACTCAAGTACCTCTTAGTGCCCACTGCATCTATCTCATCAATGAAAACAATTGATGGAGAAAGTTCATCTGCCACCCTAAATAATTCCCTAACAAGCTTGGGACCGTCACCCAAATATTTCTGAATTAGCTCACTTCCGACAACACGCAAGAAAGTTGCAGATGTTGAATTAGCCACAGCCTGAAACAAACATACTTAAGAAATCAGTATGAAAAGGAACCAACACTGGAGACATCAAAGTAGCATTCAATTTACAAAGACTGTAGGAAAAAGCAAGTGGAATACATCACAAAATGCTCAAGATGGATATGAAAACAGGATGAATATTAATGTAATAACATCACATTTATTAACATGTATTTTCTTTTCAAAATAAAACAGTAGATGCATTTCTAATTCAAATAACAGAACAGGAATGGGTAATCCAACAATATAGAGAGACAGCTTAATGAGCCACAAGGATCTATAAACAATTGTATGCTAAGTAAATCTAAACCAAAAGAAAGGAGCATCTAATACTACTTACCTTAGCGAGCAATGTTTTTCCAGTTCCTGGTTCCCCATATAGTATTACTCCCTTTGGAGGCTTTATGCCAATATCCTCATAGAGTTCTGGATGTGTCAGAGGAAGCTCCACAGCTTCTTTGATTTCTTGAATCTGGGAATCTAAGCCACCAATATCAGCATAAGACTCCAAAGGAGCTTTTTCAACTTTCATCACTGAAACCATGGGATCAACATCATCTTGTAGAATTCCAACAACAGAAAGAACCTGCCAAAAATGTTTTAATTAAATAAAACCATATGCTGTTATTTAAAACAAATCATGGAACCCTGCAAAATAAAAAATCAACAGTGACACAAAAATGAGAACAGGACAAAACAGCAGAATCGTTATAGTATGAAAAAAATCACATTATGCACTTGTCTAAGCTGTGATCTTGACACAAAGGAATCATGGGCTATGATTACTTAGTAGAGTCTTCGTACATTATGATTTCTGAACTCAAATTATCGAGCAGTACAGACATATTAACACAAAAACTCACAACATAAGTCAGATTTGTTAAGGCTATTTCCCCTAGAAACCAAGCATTGGGTGCAATAAGCACCTCTTTGAAGTAAATACTGAATTCCAAATACAAGCATGTCATGTATTAAACCTAACTGAACCCTCAGAGCTATAATTGATAGCTCATTATCCCAACAATCAAAAGAAAGCATTGACATAAAAAAGCAGGACAGTAGATAAAGATAATCCAAACAATGATCAGAACAATTGCAAGTAGCAAAAGCTCATTACGAAAGTTCACATCTTTATTCACTAAATAGCCCCAATGTAAACTTGGCACTTAGTTAATTTACACGATTCACGAACTAAGCATAATATCACCAAACATACAATAGAAATTTAGATCCAGGCACCAAGAGGGATCTCACCTTGTTGTGCATGAGGATGGCGCAGCCTGGTTCCAGTTGGTCCTTATCGACGAAGGAGAGTATGCTGACGTAGTACTCCGGTCCGACGGACGATGATACAATCGCGTGGTTCTCGTCGATGAGCTCCTCAAGGTTGCCGACGCTCATGGGGGAGCCGCGGAGGTCATCTACCTTCGACCGATCCTCCTCGTTCTTGTCCTCGTGGGGGCGAAGGCGCTCCTGGTTGGCGACGAACTCCTCCTCCATGAGGAGGTAATCCTTGATCCGCTCCAGCTTCAGGAAGCGGAGGCGACACTTGGTGAGTGGCGTCACCGTCGGGAGGCGGGCCGCGGACTCGGAGCCCTTCTGCTTGCGCTGCTTCCGGCCGACGCGGGACGGCGGCGCGGCGGGCTCGAACTTCTTCTCCTTCTTATCGCCGTCCTGCTTCCGGTCGCCAGGGAGACCTTGCCTCCCCATGCCGCCGGGGGTTCCCTGACCCATCGCCGGAGATTGGAGTTATAGGAGCCGGAGGAGGAGCAAGTGAGCGAGCTCGCCGGAGATCGCTAGGGTTGCAGTGGTGTCTATAAGAAGGCTTCTTCCCCCTTGCTTTTTCCCCACGGAGACTACAACGCTTTTTAAAGTAGCATCTAATAGCAGTTATTTTTGTTCTTCTAATTAGTTTTTATTATTAATTCCAAGTTGGGTTCATTCTGTTGGGCTTAAGCCCATCATAATATGGGCTAAGATTTGTGATAGGGTAATATATGCTCTATTTGATTGAGTGGAGTAGTATTGATAAATTAAAGTATTTTAATCTAATAAATACTTCGTATTTATCAGGAATAACTCTATTCTTGAGTTTAGATGGATTTAATTACTCCCTACTTTTTTTAATGGACACGCATCAAATGATGTGGAATTCACAAAGTAGAATAAAATATGTTTGATTGAAATTTAAAAAAATAAGATTTTAATTTTGATGTTATTCTCCAATCAAACAACGCCATAAAAGTATAATAACCCATGAGATTACACTGTGCAACATAAAATTTCAATTGCACACTTTTAGTTTTCATTTTTAGTGTTCCATTTGTTTCATATGAAATAAATTATGAAGAAATATAATTTAACGATGAAAGTAAGAAATAATCCATAATAATTAACATAAAGTATAGCTTTCTTTTTAGGAAAAAAAAACTATATGAAGACAATAATTAGGCTTTAATGAGTGGATATTTTTTGAAAACAATACTAGTGATTTGATAAGTGGATAATCTTATAACTGTTAATTTTTTTTTGAGAATACCCATTTAAGAATTATCTTTCCATGTGAAACTCATCCACCCCAAATTCAATTCTTTTGATTGCATCTTGTTTTATTTTTAGTATGGATAAATGGTGTTTCTGATAAGATATCAATATCAGGGTTAGTTAGCTTAATTGATAATGTGGAGAAAATCATAAGGTCAAATTCTTGTACCACTTTTGAGGACTTGTAAGAGTTAAGTTAGCTTAGATGATTCTTAATGAGCAATTTTTTTATAGTTATATGACAAAATATTTGGTGGAACAATAAGCAGAAATCATGCATGAAATCAATCTAAGAAGCTTCAACATCATAAAGTCACATTTATATATGCACTATGAGCCTCTTGAAGAGCTTAAAATTATTACAAAATTACGAGTTATGACAAATGTGAGAAATCTGTGATGTAGGTATACAGTTAGTGGCAGTGCACAAATCTCTGCAGTAACACAACTCGTCACATAAGGGAATTTGTTAGAGGACAGACAACTACAAGGGATGTAGATAGCACAACACATTCACAAAATTCTTTACATTGGAAACGGTGTAATGTCATAATTCAAATTCAAACTCTAAAAAGTTCATTTTACATGTAGAAAGTAAAAAAAATTGTAAGCATGTTAGAAGTAGTTTGCATTGTCAGAAATGTATGCTCTTTTGAAAGAACAAGACTCATGTTCACATATTGTTATTGTATATAATGGTAAATCCTACTGATGCTGTTCACTACCATCGCAGAATCTGCATCATACGGGGCAAAGATCTTCGTAAGCTCTGTGAAATTTTCGATGGATCGACGGGGTTGATATAGCTGAAATCTCAATAGGTGGATGACAATATTGGAGTTGCTATAGATGCATTTATATTATTATTGAATACATCTAGTTCTGATGATCTTTGACAACTCTCCTTGAGCAGATTTGACAGACTTCTGCAGAACTGGCTATCAGAATCAGATCAGTAAGAAACACGGATTGATAGTTCAAAACTTCAAATGAAAAGAACTCATAGATTACCTCCTTGTATCCTCTTAAATCACCTGTAGATTTTGATACCTGCACTACACAGTGGCTTGGAGTGACCTCAATCACCTGAATTTTCAAGCCAACATCAGTTAGAGCAAGCAATACAATCGCTGAGGTAAATACTTGTACCATGATACCTCTGCTGACAAAGTATAATGCAATCGGTTATGCCTTGAACCATGGCTGTCATGAAGTTTCACCTGAAATATTTAATACAAATGTATTTATATCTGGCAAGAACAATGATGTGCCTGTCATGGTTCAGTTATTCCAATTGATCAGTACCTTAGAACTATTCATCCATTCCACAGATAGATTTGCATCCTTTGCTGCCACCTCAATTTTGGCGAACGTGTCTTCGATTGAATTCTTCGAAGCAAGCTTTAGTTTCTGTCTCAGCTATTCCATGGATTAGTATATGAAGTTAGAGTATGAGATACAAGGAATGTACATGAATAACTTCAAGTACCTCCTCCTCGAAAAGGCCGGACAAATCAAGATCATTCAACATTGCTATAAGTTGGAATGCGTTGATGAGTCCTTGGTGCTTATCACTGGTTGTATTAGTTGGCTTCTCCTGGAGTTAAGTTCAAGATGTGAATTAGTTGATTAAACTTAAGTGTGTCAGCTGAAAGAAGAGAGAACATTGCAGCATGTAAAAGTCCCCTACACCCAAGCTTCCAATTGTGTCACTTGGATCAGCCACATCTGTGCTCTCATCAAATTCAAGTCCAATTGAAGACCTGTACTCCATCCGAAACCATTCCTGCCGGATGATTTCTGCTACTGTCGCCCGCTGTAATAAGATAAAAAAATGATGCTATTCTTAGTCTTCCTCTTTAATAACCAACAAATGCATGTTATCAGAAATTTCCAAGGTTTGTGGAATACCTTTCTCGGCATTGGTTCTAGTAATCTGAAAATAATCTTCCTCTGTGGCATCGTAAACCATTCCGGGCATCTGTATTCTGCTCTAGAAATCTGTACACTAGATATCAAATTCAGAAAACAGATCTGTTTCAAGGAACTTGAAACTACATAAACATACTACTCTAAATTGTACCTTCCTGTATAGATTCGGTATACTGTGGTCCTCAAATGGTAGATAACCAGCAAGCAATTCGTAAAGAATGACACCGCAAGACCATATGTCAGCTGCAGCACCATCATAGCTGTTATGGATTACCACCTGAAAGTGCAAAGAATTAATCTCCAAGTATATACAATGAACACAACTCAGATTGTCACATTTTTTTAATCTTCTTTTGCCTGGAATTTCTAGATTTCGAGCATTCTTGCACTAAGCTGTCACCTATTATGCATCATATTCTAAATGTAGTTGGATTGCTGTACGGCTGAATCCATCTTTTTATATTCTACTGTTTATGTAGATTTGTGGTATCTGTTGCTGGCACAGAAAAAAATTAACAATATGCATGAAGTGGAGTTTTGCTTGTGTCTTCTCTGATTTCATACCTCAGGAGCTACATAACTTGGAGATCCACAAGCTGTTGATAACAAGTCACCGGGCTGCATGTATCAGTTGGATCAGACATGATATCTTTTCAACTGTGATCAATAAAATATCTTCTTACCTTTCTGAACACACTTAGCCCAAAATCTGATACCTTTAAGTTCCCCCTATGATCCAGTAGAAGGTTCTCAGGCTGTTCATTCCAGTAACATGACAGAATCCAATGTCATTCTCCTCGAGAACCAAAAACAATGCAGATTAAAAAAAACATGATGTATTGATGAAGGACAATGTGAACAATTAAGTTAGGACATAACACCTTGAGATCTCTATGGTACACCCCTCTGCTGTGGCAGTAATCCACAGCATCAATCAACTGCTGGAAGTACTTTCTGGCTTCTTTCTCATCCAACTTCTTGAGATATTCCTGCCAGGAAATGAAGGCATGATATGAATTAGCCTCCTCTTGATAGAACCAGAATCATCAGTCATCTACTAGCAACTGGAGATTTACCAATTTATCGGAAAGTTGTCCTCCGGCAGCATACTCCATCACAAGATAAATCTTCGTCCTTGTTGCA
>LTAE01015056.1:0-10783 GCA_001647135.1 Pontederia paniculata | reverse complement strand
TAAAGCTCTCAAGTTTTCTAAACAATTTTGCCAAAGTTACTTCCCAAGACTCTTGGGTTTACAATTTATACTCTGCATAAACGACATAATCTCTCTCTTAGAAAATTAGCTATTAATGCAAGTACAATACTCTTCATCTACCTCTCGGTCGTCTGCTACCTTTGCTGTGGTCGACCGCTACTCTGGTGAAGTCTTCAATTGAACTGTCGTCTGGTGCTCCGGTCGTCCACCGTTCGCCTTCGGACGTCCGCAGTTCAGAGCCTTAATCCTTTGTTCCTTAGTCAAGCTCCTTCGGTCGCCCAAATTTCGACTTGTGCTCATTTCTTCAACTCTTCTCTAGTCGTCCGCTGATTGCACACCAATCCCTCAGACGTCCTTTTCTTCAATTGAAGTCCTTTGTCAAGCTACTTCGATCGTCCGTTGTTCACCTTCGGTCGCCCGACTTGACTCTATTTTCTTCAACTCTTCTCTGGTCGTTCGCTGATTGCACAACCAATCCCTTGTACGTCCTTTTCTTCAGTTGAAGTCCTCTATCAAGCTACTTCGGTCGTCTGCTGTTAACCTTTGGTCGCCCGACTTGACTTGTACTTATACCTTTGACACTTCTTTGGTCGTCTGCTGATTCTCTCTGAATCCCTCGGACGTCCTTTTCCTTTGCTCTAAGTACTTCGGGCGTCCGCTGATTCTTCACTGAGTTCTTCGAACGTCCGCTGTTTCTTTACTCAGTACTTCGACCGTCCGCTCATTTTCCATTGAGATCCTCGGATGTTCTTTCATTCCTCTAACATTCTTCGGGCGTCCTCTGACAACACTCAGATTCTTTGGACGTCCTTTACTTCTTCTGTTAGATATACTGGTCGACCACTGCCTTGCCTCATCAGCTCTCGGATGACCTTTGTCTCCTTATCGATTGTCCGCTGATCCTTCGAACGTCCGCTCATAATTTCTCCTCAAACCATACATTCTTCCGGTCGCCCACTCGCCTTAACTCCAAGACTCTCGGATGACCTTTTCTTCGTCTGAAATCTATCAGTCATCCGCTCTCCTCCTTCTGTGGGCCTTTCATTCTTCTATCATTACTTTGGTCGTCCGTAGCTTTAACTCATGAGCCTACGGATGTCCTCTTCCAACACTGACAATCTTCTTGTCGTCCACTGTCTTAACTCTATAACTCTCGGACGACCTATGTCTTCATCTTAGCTATTCGGTCGTCTATTGTTCAACTTCGGACGATCGTTCCTTCCTTAGTCGTATCATCATCGGCTAGTCTTCATCATAGGGCGTCCTATCCACCTTGGAGCACCCATTCTTCAACCTTTGTACTGTTGACTTAGAACCTTCGGTCGCCCACTATCTTCATTAGGTGACCTTTCCTATTCAACCTTGTCTTCGGACGTCCATCAAACAACTTTGGTCGACCGCTCAGTACTTGGGTCTATTTCTTCAATCTTTGTTCTTCATATCGGTCGACCACTTCACATCTTTTGGACGATCGCTGCACACTTAGGATTTTTTCTTTATGTCTTCTCTGTGCATAGGTCGTCCATTCTTCAACCTCGGTTGAACTATCACTTACTGAACACAGAAATTCTATCTTTCATAGATCAATTCAAAGGTTCATTAGTACAAAAACTAAGCTTCCTGACAAATTTGTGATCATCAAAATAATCTTGGGGTCCTAGATTCAACAGATCGAAGTATTCCTGATGAAGACAGAGGTCATCCGAGAGCTTCAGAGTTAAAGCAGTGGACGGCCAGAAGAATGCATAAGCTGAAGAAAAGTCAGGAAAGGTTGTCCGAAGATTTCAATGAAGAAACAATGGACGACCGAAGTATTCTTGATGAAGACCAAGGTCGTTCGAGAGCTTTAGAGTTAAAGCAATGGATGACCAATGGAATGCATAGGAAGAAGATAAGTCAAGATAGGTCGTACAATGTATTTGGGTGAGAACAGTGGACGACTAGAGAAGAATGTCAGAAAAAAAGAAAGGTCGTTCACTGTAGCTGAGCAGTGTCAGAGGATGACCAAAGCTTGTCAGAAGAATGTCTTGTGTTGTTAGAACTTCTCAATTTTGTCATTGCTTGATTCGTTCACGAGATAAGCCTAAGTGGGGATCATTACTTGACACATTGTCACTACAATAATTCATAACTCAATTTACAAACATCTATTTGAGAAAATCCAAATTTCCTTTAAAGTATATTCGCAGGGGCTTATTATAAAATTCACATACTTTATCTTTTCACCATTTATTTTCAAGAAATCCTACAATATAGTCCATCAACTTCACATACAAAATCTTGAAAAGTAAGTCTTAAATCATTCACAACTCTCCATAAACTTATTGAGGCAATCATAGTTATAATATGCTCATGCATACAACATCTTTTTCAAAAAAAAATCATTTCCTAATTTGATCTTTACAATTCAGGTGAATTTTATAAGTCAAACACATTGCACGAGACACTATTGATTAATTTCTCAATATTTACCTAGTTTCTCTTTTATGCATTTTATTAAAAGAATAATTCTTTTATTATTTTTTTCTCGATAATTCACATAGAAAACTATTGTTAATTAATCATCCAAATAACTTTCAAAATACTACAACTACGCCTTATGTGTTTGCACTTTAAACTTTAATTATAAATTTTAAATTTGTTGTGTTACAACCATTTTTACAACATCAAAGTCTGCATCACAATCCCATCTTAATCTCATCATGACTTGTTTTTGGTAGATGACATGGAGTCATTGCCAAGGATTGGCATTTTTATTAGTATTATGAATTTTTGCTTTAGTTACACTAGGCAATATGCTTTGATTGTTCATACTTCATTTTTTTTTCATTTTCTTTTTGTGCCATTTTTGTTTATGCTTTGTTGTTCTCTCTATTTTTATTTTACATTTGTTTACCTTATTGTTTGTTCCATGTGAAGGGCTAGTAGGCCTAAAAATTCATTCTCAATCGATCTTGAAATCAAAAGAACTTTTCTTAAAAGGAGGAAACTCTGGACCAACTCGAAACTTTGGAATCCTAATCTTATTGAACCAAGAATCCGAACTAGTCATGGTTGAATAAGGCAATAAGACCTTGAAAGATTTTATTGCATCAACTAACTTAAACTTGAACTTAAGTATCACAAGACTTGGCATAGAAGCCAATAACTTTGAATTAATCCTGCCATTTTCTCTTTAAGTAAATGAAACCAGTTTAAAAGTTTAACTCAGAAGACTCTATTTCACATATGAAAAGTTATTGAAAATAATGGACACTTTCAAAATAAATGGTGTCTCTAATCACTAGAAGAATACTACATGTTCGTGATGGTTTTATCTGTTGAAAAACAACTGGCTATCACGATAAAAAAATAGCAACAAGCTAGTGACAACTTTATGATGATAAAAACTATCACCATATTTTTGTCACTATTAGCGATGGTAACCTATTGTCGTTAAATCATTCTTGAATCATCAATATTCCGATGTAAATTTGTCGCTAAATTGTCTATATTTTTAACGTTTTTCTAAAATATGAGACCTTTGCATCGCTAATCCATTAGTAAATTGTCATAGGTTGGTCGTTAAAAACCATCAGTACCCCCTCCGTAGAGTGTCACTAAGTTGTCGAACAACCAATTGCTAATTCGTAAGTGAGTGCTTGTAAAATAGTTACAATTTATCAATTTATTTTTTTATTTAAACTCCATCGCTAATCTGTCGCAAAGCTATCTCTAATAATGAATAAAAGAATTGCTTATTTTGGTACATAAAACTTTACATACAATACATATTATCATCACATTAATTATCAACATAACAATTAATAAAAATTAAAAGTCAATAAAAGTATTCACATCACAATACAAATTTTAGAATGTGTCAAATTCATAGTACCATAAAATTTAATCAATTTTAGTCAAACACAACAGTCTAATCATTAGACGAAGGAGCACTAGGAATAATCGGTCGTGAATTAAACTCAAGACCTCCAACAATAGCAACCTAATTCTATCATCCATGACCTCTTTCACAAACTCCCTCAGCTCATTCATAGTCGCAGGAGCAAGTGCGATGGTCGAACTCCAAGAAGGACTAGTGACAGAAGAAGCACCCAATTTTCGAAATCAATATGTCTAACCCATAATGTCCTCCCTCCTTAGTGAGTCATACAACTTCTTTTTGTATCTCCTCATCGACATCGAGGTATTCATCAATGTTATCCCCATACTTCTTTGCCATCAACAAATTCCATACGTCTTATGCCAATGAAAGTAGTTAATCTTCATACTAAAAACATGAGGACAAATATTTGAAATGAGTGTTATAAAAATATACTACAATATTTTGCTTCCTCCGAGATGAACTGGTTGATCTTTTTGCTTGTGTAAACTTCTTGGTACAACTTTCGAAAGTAAACCTTACCGCAGCACGACAACTCCTACATCGATCACATATTAGAAATTTAATTGATCTATTATATGATAGTAATCAAAATTACAAAAAATTGAAAAGAAATACCATTTTTTGTTTATTCTTTATAATCCCAATGGAGACTTCGCAATGGCGTGTCATATCCTACTTAGACAATTTATTGTTTTTGTTGGTTGTTGATTTCTCTTAATATTCGAGTAATTATATGCAAAGCGATAAGTGTTGAAAACATAAATATCTAATTTAAATATTACTTAATACTTACCAAGTTTCGCAAAGAAGAAGATTTTGTTTTTAAATATGTGGAGCAGACTTGTCATTCGCTTCAATAATGTTGACGTCGGTGGCAAGCCTTGCATCTCGGCTGCAGTTGAATAACACTCCTCTGAGTCGACTAGTAGCTACAATACTGAATACCTTCCTTATTTGAACATCTGGAAGACCTTCCTCCCATTTACACTTGGCCAAAGAAAATAACTTGATTTTAGTTTGTAAACCATTTTAAGATAAAAAAAATAGTTCTACCTTAAATGTATTGTACATGACATCCCATTAAGGTAACAAAATATTCTCAATGAGCACAACATATCGGAAGTCTCGACAAAACGAACTCACTAATGTCATAATAAAAACATCTCAGGACAAAAGGAGACCTAAAATTAATAATGCATATCATTTTATATTCATTCATTAAAAAAATTGTGCATTTTAATATGCATAAGAAAATTCAACTCATAGTTTGTCATCCACCACAACCCGAGTAGGTGGTATGACATTATAAGGATTTTGTTGGCATGATGAAGATCCAATGTGAATAATGCAATATGAAGTTATAGAATATTACCAGTCTATGTGTCAAGACTAATCAACAACTCATCCTCCCCGAGTGGTGTACCACTTCCACGAGGACCCATAACCTATAAAATCATGTAGAAAATATTATTCATAACATGTACAATTAGTTTTTATTTTTCTTATAGTGATGATATAATCATTTATAGGGAATAACTTGTTTATTCAATAGATTGAAAGTGATTCATATATTTCTTCATTAGTCTCATCAATCTCATCATTAGTAGTATCATTGTCATTTATAAATTGATCATCTTCAACTTCTAAATGATAATGAATATCATTAATATTAACTTCTTTCATAGGATCATTTTTGTCAAACAATGTTGCTATTTCAATGTCTTGGTCTAAATTTACTATTCCCGTGTTTTATTAGTCAAATAATAATCGGTATATGATATTTCATCGAATACAGTACCTTCAATGTTCATTTTTTCATCAACGAACAAATTGTTTTTTACTTTGCACGTTGTCAACCATTTGTCAACACTCTTTTAAGATGCATGATATTTCATATAGTAAACTTGTTGTGCTTGCTCAACTAAATCAAAATGGTTCACTAGAATGAAGACTTGATCATAGATTTCACATCAACCAAAGCATAAATGGCATCAACCTTAATACCATTTTGTGGATGAAACCAATGACAACTTTATAATTTGCTCGATAACACCATAATAATCCAATTCATTTTCATTGTATAAACAACCTCTAACACAAATGTCACTTCATCATAGATTTGTATCCTCCATATTCTTTAGTATGAAATCTTTATCCATTGACAATGATATTGTTATAAGTTGACACCTTTTTTTGGTCCATAACTCAAATTTTTAATATTTCTATTTGTCACTTTATCATCATGCACTTTTTTATTAATCCAAATTGAGAATTGTTTATCATAGATTTGCAAAAAATGATCATCCATCATATTATAATTCAATTATCTTTGACAATTTTTGAATTCCCTGTACAAAGAAAAATGAAAAATAATAATTATGATATTTTATCTTAATATAAATTAATTTCTAGTTAATATTTTTATTTTAGATAAGACTCCATTTTGAAAAAGTTAACGATGACATAACTTTCTGCTATTAATAAATCATCATCATTCAATATAAATTTATGTGTTCTTCCAATTAGAGGTGTTGGAAACTAAAAACTAGATAAACCATATTTATCCTTTTTCTTCTCCCCGATTGTCATTATGTGGGACTTGGATTCGTTTTCTATGATTTAACGTAAATTTATGTTTTCTATCAATCGAACGTGTTGAAAACTTAAAAATGAATAAACCATCTGTATTGTTTTCTTCTCCCTTGTCGTCATTATGTGGGACTTGAGTTCTTCTTGTTTGAATTTCAAGTTCAAAGTACAATGATGTGAAATTAGAAACTTCTTCATAAAAGCATTTTTTACATATAGATACTTTATTATTTTTTCTTCGTCTTTAGATATAACATGCACATCTCAAATGGATACATCCAATGCTATTTCATTTGGCTTGCAATCTTTGCCTCATAGGCGAAGTGGATGACCAAATGCTCCATAACATCGAAAAATGATGGTGGAAATATATTTTTTGCTTTGCGTAAGCTAATTATAATAGATGATTCCAAAAGCATCATATCATCTTTACCTATGCTGCAGAAATATAATTCTTTAAAAAATATGTTGAATTTTGTTAGTGTCCTCCATCTAGGTTTAGACAAAAGTTCTCTAAAGATATTTGAAGATAATCTTTGCATAAATACGTAACAGTCATGTGTCTTTATCCCAAACATCTTATCTTCTTCAAGATTGATGTAACGAGATATATGAGATAAGTTCGGAAATCTCAATTTGTTTTATCCAGTCAAACACAAGCTTACGTTATTCACTGCTTAACTGCATAAAAAGCTTTTGACTATATGCATTTTTCGTTTTGATGAACCAACTCAAATTTTGGACATCTGAATATGAGCTTCAGGTCCTCTCTAGAGTTCATGTTATCTTTTATTTTGACTTTTGTGTCCATCATAATGTTGAATATGTTATCAAATGCATTTCTTTCATATGCATAACATCTAGATTACGCCACACTAGGTTTGAAGACCAACAAAGTGGATCCATAAATATTTGTGTTTCCAATTATGATCAATTCCAAACTGGGCGGTTGACTTTTGGGTGCTTCAACCCAAAAGTTATAGGTCCAATCACATTAACTTGTGACAATGCTACAAGACTAATCATTTTGATTATTGATAAACTTTTTTCAACAGTTCCCTTATGAAAATAATTTTGATCACATTGCATGGAGTGCTCAGTCACCAAGAACATTCGATGATAATCAAACCGACACATTTTCTTACTTGTTTCAAATAAAACGACTTTGTATTAGTTCACAAATTGGATATGCAAGTTTCTGTTTAGTGCTCCATCCACTTAATATTCCATAAATAGGGAACTCATTAATCATCCATAATAGTGTCGTTCTCATTACAAATTTTTATTTATTTGATTTGTCATATGTCAAAACTCCATCCTCCCATATCATTTTTAATTCATCAAGAAGAGGTCTCAGATACACATTTATACTCTTGCTCGATGACATCGGATCTGAAAACATGCATGTAAAAAATACGTATTCCCTACGCATGGACATACTTGGTGGTAGATTATGAGTAACAAATATAGACCAACATGAATATGATATTGTCAGCCCTTCGAATGGATTGAAACCATAAGTTCTGAGACCTAATATAACATTATGAATCTCTGCAATAAAATTAGGATAACATATGTGAAAGTGTTTTCATGCTTCTGCATTTGAAGAGTGTATCATAATTGATGGATCACATCGCACCCTCTTTGCATGCCATCGCATAAGTTGTGCAGTAACCTTGGATAAAAATAAGTGTTGCGGTCTTCGAACGATGGGTAATTTCTAAATATTGCAATGTGAATATCCCTCTAATTATCATTAAAATTTATCTTTGGTTTGAATCGAGACTCATAACATACATAACAACTAATTAATTTACTATTCTCCTTGTAATACAACATGCAATTATTATGACAAGCATCAATCTTCTAGTACTCTAGTCCAAGTTCATTCATCATTCTCTTATATTTATAATAAATTTCTTGAAAGCTTTTCAAAAGAAGGCAACATACTTTTGATACTAGACATCATTCTATCAAAACACTTCTTACTCATATCATATTCAAACATCAGATCCATCAATTGTGAAATAGAAGATAATACATTTTGTTTGCTCGCACCTAGGATTTTTATTAAACAAAATATAAAATAATAAATTAGAGTTAGGATCATACTATAAATAGACCCTTAAGAGGACAAGAGAAACCTTTTGGCTTTTTCTCCTCAAAACCCTAACTGTCAAAGGGTGTTTTGCTTTTCTCTTTCTCTCCATCAAGAAGAAAGATAAGGCTTGAAGAATCTAAACTCTCCTATAACTTTTCCTCTCTCTCTCTCTCTCTCCTAAATCTATACTACACCTTTAGGAGATCTTGAAGGAAAATGACTGAATAGAGATTGAGAAAGAAAAACTAGGGCACGAAAAACATCAGGAGAAATCCTGCAAAAAAGGCATCTAACTTGGCGGACCTCTTTAGAATGGATTTTCATGATGAATCATTGCATTTTAGGTTTTCCTGATGTTATGAAGGAATTCATATGATGATGATATTCCTTGAATCCTTGGTTCTATTTTTCATGATGGGTTTATGATGTTCATGCCCTAGAAATGGTTAATTACTCCCTATGTGGTGAGGATTGTACATAGATGGATTATGATAAAGATGTAAGATATATATGATGTATTTCTTAAGCCTATGAACTATAGAAAACCTAGTTTCATTGATCCCCATATGATGAAATACTTGTAAGGAAGAACCCAGGATAGAACACACAAAAAAAGGGGCGAAATTCACCTGGGAAGTCTCGGTCACGGACGTGACTTGCATATCACGAGCCGTGACAGAGGCATATGAAGAACTCACCCTTCGGTGTCAGCCGCGACTGGCATGTCATTGGTCGTGACATTAGCGAGTAAGAAAATCCCCTCTAGTCACGACCATGACCAATTGGTCATGGGTCGTGACTCTAAATGCAAGAAGTTTTCCCTTCGGTGCGGTCATGAAGATTTCATCATGGGCTGTGACGTCGAGTCATGAGCATAGGTCACGAACCATGACCTTCAATTGGAAAAGTTAGCATCCAACCATGGCCGTGAATATTCCATCACGGGTCGTGACACAGTGTCGTGAACATAGGTCACGAACCGTGAACTCTAAATGAGAACAAGCGTCTTCAGTCACGGTCATGATGGGTATGTCACTATCGTGACATAATTGAGAAAGTAACGATGCATTCGGTCACGGGCGTGACATATTTGTCACGGGCCGTGATCATACATCCTGAAGACCTGACCGTTCGGTCACGGCCATGACAAATTTGTCACGGGCCGTGACCATGCTGAATGAGAAATGTTGGCGATTAAGTCACAGCCATGATAGAGCCTTCACGGGCCATGACAGAACAGTCACGGGCCATGATAGAGCTGTCACGGGCCGTGATCGTTGTCTTCCAAATTCATTTTATGTCGAAACCTTTCTATTCTAATAGTAGTTGTGGAATTCTTTTGTAATCCTAAGGACTAATATGTGGACGAGATAAAGGGTCAACCATCTTTACAAAATTAACGATGATGTTGCCATGCATTGGATGATTGGGAGCGACAGTGTTAATTATGATGGGGGACTGAGAGATCAATTGCTATCTAGTTCCTGTTGTCTGACCTTCTCCCCGCCTTGCAACAAATGAATTTCTCGAGTATCCTTTTCGGTCGTGGCTTGTGCACCCCCACTGGCCTATTGGCGAAGCCTCTAAATACTCATGATCTATTCAAAGTCGTAGTAAAGCAACCCTCAATGTCACCTCAAAGTCATTAATGGGTTAAAAAGAACATAAAAAGATAACCACTTGGTTTAATATTGCATTAAGCATATTGCATTACATGTTAAGGAATGATTGTTCATATCTTACATGTATGCTAAGTCTAAAGAAGGTTAACTGATGTATGAAATATATATGATGAAAGAACTCAATGATGATGAATGATGGCAGAGGTGTAATGATATTCGACTACCTGGATGGTAATATCATAGCTTAACCTCATGCAAGAAAAGTAAAGTATAATGTAAGAAAGTATATGAAAGTTATTTATGATGTTTTATAATAACCCTCAAGTTATGATTATTAATGATTAATTATGATGATATAGTTATGTTCATGCTTTTATTTTATAATGAAAATACCTTTCTATTGTGCCTTACATATCTGAGCTTCATAGCTCACAGTGGATTTATTTTTCCCCCTGCTTTGTGTAGGATCTGATATGGCACCAAGAGGGGGGGGGGTGAATTGGTGTATTAAAAATTTTACGATCTTTGCTCTAATCTCTTAGTTTTGTGTTAGCGGAAGCAAGC
>LTAE01015055.1:0-10783 GCA_001647135.1 Pontederia paniculata | reverse complement strand
TAGTATAATTTTAGAAAGTTATTTAAAGGGTTAGTTTTGGCTAAAAAGTTTCATTCCCCCTAATTCCACCAATTTGATGGAATGAAATATTTGGGGTTTGGAGGTGTGACTCACCCCTCCAAACCTCATATGACTTATAATTTTTTTTACCCAAACATGATTTAACTAACACCACTCACCCATCTTCCACCTTATGCCCCCTAATACCTCAATCCAAACAAGGCCTAAAAGCCTCACTTTTGTGTTTCATCAGAATTACTCAAGTCATCATTGAGTAGTCATCAATCATAGATAGGAAGTATCTAGCACCTCTTAAAGATGAAACACAAGAGGGACCTTAACAATCAGCGTGGATGTAGTCGCGTGTCGTCTTCATTCTATGCACTATCTTGCCGAACTGAAGTCGGCGTTGTTCGCCGAAAACGTAGTGCTTGCATAACTTGATTTCAAAAATCTTTTGGCCTCCTAGAAGATCTCGTTTGCTGAGGATGTTCATTCTATTTTGACTCATATGTCCGAGTCGATTATGCCACAACTTTGACACATCTGAATCTGATGAATTGGTTACCGCAGCAATGCCAAAGACTGTTTTGCCTTGTAATATGTACAAGGACTTCTGTCTGACTCCCTTCATGACAATGATATCGCCTTTTGTGATGGTGAGAATACCTTCATCAGCATTGACCTGACATCCTTTAGAGTTCGAGACTCGTAATGATACTAGGCTCTTCGTTAGTTGCGGAACATGACGAACATCTGTTAGTGTCTTCACCTTATGGTCATGGGTTTTGATCTGAACAGAGTCGATCCCAACTATCTTGCATGAAACATCATTGCCCATGATGACGTTTCTGCCATCATACTCTTGATAAGTTGAAAATCACTCTCTGTTCAGAGTCATATGATAGGAAATTCTGAATAAAGAATCCAACAATTCTCTAGACATCCCTGGTTGGTTGCAACAAGAACCGTATCTTCATCTTCAATTTCTTTGCCCTAATGTACAATCGCAGTGATCGTTGCATTTTTCTTCTTAGGGCAATCCTTCTTCTAGTGGCATGGTTCCTTATAGTAGTTGTAGATGTCTCTCGAATTTAGTTTCTTGTTCTTCGGCTTCGGCTTACCCTTCTTCAAAATATATCCCTTCTTCGAAGTCAAAATTAACCATGTAGCTTGTCTATGCAAAAATACTAGAAGCTCTATGTCGAAGTTCACGAGTATGAAGATCAATCTTACTTCTTTCAAACTTATAGTATCTCTCCTGACGATCATAGATTGAACATAATTTTCAAATAAATGAGGGAGTGAAACCAACAGAAGTATGACAATATCTTTATCATCAATCTTCACATCAATATTTCTCAACTTCATTAATATAGTATTCATTTGATCAAGATGTTTCTCTTGCATGCGGAGGGTGAAGAGACATTGCTTCAACAACAACTTGTTGGTGAAGGACTTCATCATGTAAAGACTCTCCATTTTCAATCACAAACTTGTCACTGTTTCTTCATCGGCAACTTTGATTACCACCTCATCTGCCAAACATAGTAGGATCATCGAGTGCACATTCTCCTCCTGTGACACCAAATCTTCGAGATTGATCTCCTTCGATTTACCCTTTGTATCGGTCTCCTTCGCTTTGGCCTTCGCGAGCGATGCCCAGATCCTCTTTTGTTTCAGAAGCACACGCATCTTAATCTATCATAGCCCAAAGCTATTATGTCCGGTGAATTTCTCAATCTTCACGTTGTTGGACGTCATCTCTTTGCATGATCTCGATTCGCCGATGAACCCTAAGGCTCTAATTCCAGTTTGTTGCGTGAAATAGGCGAGAGAGATAAATCACACAGAAAAGACAAAGAAATTTAGCGAGTTTGCTCTTAACTGGGCTACGTCTACCCCCGTATGGGAGAATCTGCCATCCCCAACTATTCGAATGACTGTGATACACATTAGGTCATATGAGTTTATCACTGAATTAAAATTTAAGATATTATTAGCAATCTCAAAATGCCGCACGTGCATGAAGGCAAATGACAGAGCCATTGAAGCCACCAAACTTATTTACAAAATTATTCTTATGCATTAAAATTTTATAAATATATATTTAATTGATGAAAGAAAATTGTAAAGCCTTGATTGACTATTGTTAGGAGTTTCAAAATCTTTTGTCCCTTATATTATTAATTGATAGTCGGATAAAAAATTATTTGATTCACTTGATCTTTCATCTTTTTATTTTTTACCTTTCAAATTTCTCCACTCTTTCGTTTCATTCCTTTGCAAAAAAGAATTCGACTCTTCAAATACGTTTCGCAATTTTTATACATTATTTTTCATATATTTAATTTATTTATTTTTATCATAATTTAGTAATTTTTCTATCACAGAAATAATTATTTTTCTTTGTAAAATTTTGGATATACCTATTTTGATAAATATTAAAATATTTATTTATTACTTATATAATAATTTTACTTTATCTTCCAACCAAAATTTTTATATTTAAGAAAAGAGTGAATTCGAATTTTAAAATGAATTAACTCTTAAAAGACATTCATAATCTTAAATATTGTCTTTTGTGAATTCATGATTCCTGACTTTGCCGTAAGGATCATTATTAGTTGTTCAATGTTGGATATAATTGCTAACTAAATTGACCTTCCAATTCTGTCAAGAAGAAAAACTTTTGCGCCGGAAGAAAAGTTGACCATTCATTACTTTAATATTTTCTAATCCAATTTTCTTTTGGGTAAACCAGATTTGACTTTTTGTAACAATGAGAAAGAAAGTTATATAACAAAGTGATTATCTTATTTGCGATGTTTGAGAGAATAACTAATCTGAATTTCTTGAGGTTTCCAATTTTTTTTCAGTTTTCAAATTGTTGACTGAATTGTTAATCCAACTATATTTTATTTGTTTGGATTTATTCAGATGAATAATTCCTATTTGGTAGATGAATATTTAGATATAAGAGTTATTTTAAAGTAAATTTAAGAAAAAATATAATTGACAATTATTTTTGAAATTATGATTCATCAGATAATAATTATTATTTATTTAAAAGGATACAAAACAAGTAAAATGGAAATTTATATTTTATTATATTTTTAAAAAAGTGACATGTTTATAAATGTCTAATATAGATAAATTAGTTGATGCACAACAATAAATTTATACATATAAAAAATATCCATAGAGGTACATTAGATGTCTATTTAAGTTATATTTGTATTATTATATAGTGTNGAATTGTTAATCCAACTATATTTTATTTGTTTGGATTTATTCAGATGAATAATTCCTATTTGGTAGATGAATATTTAGATATAAGAGTTATTTTAAAGTAAATTTAAGAAAAAATATAATTGACAATTATTTTTGAAATTATGATTCATCAGATAATAATTATTATTTATTTAAAAGGATACAAAACAAGTAAAATGGAAATTTATATTTTATTATATTTTTAAAAAAGTGACATGTTTATAAATGTCTAATATAGATAAATTAGTTGATGCACAACAATAAATTTATACATATAAAAAATATCCATAGAGGTACATTAGATGTCTATTTAAGTTATATTTGTATTATTATATAGTGTTTGAGTTAAAATTATCATTAACTTATTCTTATATAATCAAATAATTTATACTTTTAAGTGAGAATAATAATAATAAAATTATATTCATTACTAAATATTTTGGTGCAACATATTTATTTATATTTTAACTATTTTTATGTTTTTATTCATTGTAGTTTATAAAATTTTGCATTTGAATTTAAATTATTAAACAATGGAGATAATGAACTGGCTTACAAAATAATTAATTATAATATTTGTATTTTTATTTTATTTTTTCGTAAGTTTTTTTTATATTAACTTCTATTGTTGAAATTTGAATAATTAATTATGATTGTTATTCTTGTTACTTTTTATTATATTCAATAAATATTTATTCTTTATTTTTATTTTTTATAGGATTATTGAATTGGGATATAAGATGATGCAAGTTAACTATTTATCTATTTCTTAAAATATAAATAATTTCTATAAAAAATTAAAATTATATATTATGATAATTGAGTCGAGATAATTTACAAATTTATATTATCACTTTTATAATATCCTACATCACACGGATTAATAGATGATAATTCAAAAGACCCGTTTAATGGTAAAATAACTAGCATAATATTTTTGTTATTACAATAATATAATTGAACTTCTATTAGAGTAAAATTTATTTTTCCATACCTCTTTTTTTTCTAAACACTACTTAGGAAATCATAAGATTATCATTTTTAATCTTGAAAAGAACGTAACATCTTTTTTTTTAATCGGCAAGAATACTCATATTCAACTTCTTCTCTTTATTTTAACCACATATTACTATATTTTTCGAATATCATTTATTGTCATCACCTATCATCAATTATTTATAATTAAACACTTAATTACAAAATTTTAATCTGATTTCTTTATTCTCTTCAGATAGAACAAGAATATATTTCTTTCTTTTAAATGCACGTAAGAATATTATATTATACTATTTTACTCATTGCAAATTTATTATACAATTAAATGGACGGGACTAAAGGATTTAGTTTAATGAAAATGAAACATCTTTAGGATGTTGCATGAAATGATCAAATTTAATCGTTCATATCACAATGATCAAGATTAAATTTTCTTTCAATCTCAACAAAATAAAAATCCGGAATTGGATGTTCCACAATATAACATTCTACTATTTTCACTTTCATTAAATCCTAACGCAAAATCAATGACCCAAAATATAATATTAATAAAATAAGAAAGTAATACTATAATTACTTATTTTACTAATAACTTTTACCTTTCATTTGTTTTAACCATTATTATACTTATTCTTATCTTATTTTAAAATATATTTACTATTATTAAAAAGACCTTAAATATAAAAATAACCAAACAAAAAATCTAAGTCGATGACTCGATTTGATTAACCGAAAGCTATTTTGGGTTGAATCAGGCTAATATTTTTTTTCAATCCGAAGTAATATTATCATTTGTAGTTGAATTAAAGTTTCGCACATAATAGGTTATTTCTTTGTTTCATCCGGTCATTGGTAACTTAATTATTTTATGATATTTCTCCAGTCTAATATAACATACTATCACCGTAAAGTCTCTTATTATTTTTAGTTGAATTGAATTATTTCTTCATCTTCTTGAAGTCAACTAGACCCTTCTTCGTCTTTGCTATGTGATAGTTCACACTAGAATTGATCCATCATCCCTCAACATTTATGATCACAACATTGCATTTCGACAACTGCAGCGAACTCGAGCTTGTTGATATCTCCTCTCTAAGAGGCCCTATTCTGACCTGCTTCTTTCTTGTATGATAGTTGGCTTTGAAGTGACAGCAGGCTCCTCTTGGTGCCTTTCCGCGCTCATTTGAACAACTTCTTATTGAGTCCTAGTTCCTAGGTTCTTCTGGTGGTTCACAACATTGGTTTTGCCTTCTTCGACCTCTTCAACTTCAAAGGTTTCCACCTTCTTATTGTTCTTAGTCATATTTTGATCTATGGCTGGTTGGGTTGGCAAATCTATGACAAACTTAAATGTCCCGTTATGACAAGCTATTCAACACCGTTTCCACTTGAAAGATTTCTGGTACGATTGTTCTTATAATAATTAAATCCTTAGCCATGATTATCATCTTATTTATATGATCTATTTCAGTTGNTCAAACAAAAAAAAATTATAAATAAAAGTTAGAATTAATTTACACTTTGTAATCTGTAAAAACAAAAATAATTAAGTGTTAACTTTTTCGTTATCTTATATTTATAATAATTTATAATTTACCTTGAATAAAAATATTTAAAAAAATAACAAAATACAAGGTCGAGTTTCAAACTTTCTTTGTTGAACAATGGCGTTCAGGCTTATTTTTTTCAATTTTTTATATGGTTTAGTTTTTAGAGTAAAAAAGTAATTTAAAAAAATACAAAAAAGTAATGAAAGATAATGAAAAATTAATACTATTAGTCGTTTGAGGTGAAGTTAAAAGTATATGGGAAATAAGTAATTAATAATATTAAAATAAGTTAATAGATTAAGAGAGACAAGTAGAAAAGTAACTGGTTAACTAGATCAACCAATAAGACTCTTCGGGGCCTTGCATACAATATATATATATATATATATATGTATGTATGTATGAGATCTTAGGAGATCTAATCTTTAGCTAATCCTTTGATGAGATTTATTTGACCTCTCCGAGAAGTTCTCCTTCTTGAGTACAAGTTCATCTTGGTCTTGTTGTGGATATCGTTAGAGGTATCACGTATGTGATTCTTAGAGGGTGATCAAGACAACAAATGCTCAGATCAATCTTTTTGGGTACGAACTTCACATATATGATCTAAATTATTTTATGTTAAATTTGTTATATGGATCCTCAACCGCATGATCACGATAAGAAGAAGATTTTCTTATATTTATGTGAGATCTAATTTCTTACAATGAAACTAAGACATGTTTATAATTATGATTTATTATAGATTAATTAGATCTATTTTTTTGTAAAATGTTTACATGAAATTATTTTTAAAATATAAAAAATAAGACTTATTGGACGTCCATGCAATGGTCGCACGGCCTTGGCGCCAAGGACATGCATGGCACCGCGTACAACGCCACGTATAGGTGGCAGCGTTGTGCGCGGCGACGGTTGCCAGGCAAACATTGTGATGGTCACCGCGCGCTGGCACGACAATGGTCACCTCGCGCCGAGCGCAGCGATCGCCATGTCGTGGTCTGCGGCGAGCCGTCGAACCAGATTAGGGCATCACACTGCCCTAATCCGTTCGGTCAAGCTGCTGATTCGATCAAACTGAAGAGTCTAGTTCGGTTCGATCAAACCAAAAGTGAATTAAAAAAAATTACTGGCCCGTTTCGAATGGACATAAGGCCCAACTACAAATGTTGCAGGTTTTTTTAATTTATTAATTGGCTCAAATATTCATACAATAATTTTGAAATGTTCTAAGTATTTTTTACATTTTTAATTTATTATTGAAATTTCTAAATGATTTTTTAAATAATTTAAAATCCACTATAAGTTAAATATTAGGGTTAATTTTTATTTTAAAATTAATTATTCACATTAAAAAATGTAATTTTAAATATTTAGATTCAGTATTTAATTTTGTGATATTATGAATAATAAATATTGTTTATTATGTGTTTAATAGTCATATTAAAATTATTAATTGTAATAATTAATAAAATAATCATGTGATGAAATCGGTATTTGTCCCAAGTCTAAATATCAATATTTATTTTTATGCTTTAATTTTACATTTTAATAATTGCATATGATGCTTAGTGTAAAATTAGCATAATTATTAATTGAGTCTAATAAATCCCCTCAAAATATTAAGCTTATAACGGGAGAAGTCGTGAACCTCAAACGCGATCTTTCATCAATAGAAATTAGTAGAAATATGAGTCCCATGTGATTATTTTTGTCCATATTATTGGAAAATAGTTCTTGTGAGAAATAGTTTGAAATTATTTTAAAATATTTGATGTAAATAAAATAAAACATCATATTAACTTTGCACAGGGTTAATATGATTTTATTTCATATTCAACATGTATTCTTAGATCTTGTTAGGATGCGAAGTACAAGTTGAAAACTAAAGTACGATTAAGAATTCTAATTGTTAGAATTGAAAAAGTATGATTCTCCTACCTTGCAAATTATTTCACTTGGATTCTATTAGGGTGCGATGAATAATTTACACGGATTCCAGTTCTCATTATAAAAGAAAAAAATATTTTTTTCTTCTTTGTATGTGAGAATTCACAAAACTAGTGAGAGTTATCATTAAATAATAGTTCAAATTTAATTATATTTATGTAGATCAAAATAATTATTCTATCTCAAGATATCATCAAGTTAATGAACCAACATAAATTGACTAGACCAAATTTTGAAGATTGATTAAGAAGCTTTAATATTTGTCTTAGAAGTCTCAAATGCCTTGATGTAATCAAGGAATGCCGAACCAAGATAGGTCATGACAAAGCTACCAAAAAGGAAATTGAGAATGATGAAGAATGGCTTGAAAAAGATGATGATGTCAAATGTTTCATCCATACATTCATGTCTGGTGCACTTCAAAGGTGGTTTGAAAATACTGATCATATTGCAAACATGATCATCAAACTATAAGAATTATATGGTGATAAAATCTCATGATAGAAGATTTAGGATTTCAAAAGAATTATTCTTTATAAAATTATTTGAAGGAATCTCTCTGAATGACCATATATCAAATATGTTAAATATAATCAATGTGTTGATAGAGCTTGATGACACAATTGAAAATGCATTAAGTATTAACTTAATCATTTTTTCTCTTTATCCCAATAATTTGAATTTGACCCAAAATTCGTTCGAACTCTAGGGGACTCTACAAACCTTATAAAAAAGGCCTTAGGGTTCGTGAAAATAAAGTACTTTTGAAGGGCGATAATACTATGTGAAGAGAAGAAATAAGAAGTTTTAGAAGATCGGAGCTTTGCAATGAAAATTGCGAGAGACCTACAAACATCATCTTCTCCCTTAGTTTGTTTGTTCTTTTAATTTCTAGTTATAACATATAAATCGTGAACTCCTTTTGAACTTTAGTATTTTAATGAAGCAGATCATTATTAAGGTTTACCGAGTCAAACCTTATGGTTGTGGATCTTTTCTTATAATTTAATTCTCTTGATTTTCTTATAGTATTCATGCAGGTTTGTTATTCCTCTATAATTTAGTTCTAATTGCAAATGTTGATTTTATCCAAGAGGGAATATTAATATTTGCAACGGGTGCATTTCGGGGATTGAGTTGAGGTTATACCTATGCATGAATACCCCCAGTCGGGAGAACCAAAAAAGAATCCTAACTTGTGAAGTCAAGAATTTTTATGTGTGCAAGTAATTAATTTTAATGCATTCTATTTTATAACAATTCAGGCATATTTGTGGCATCATAGATAATTCAATTCTAAAATATCGTGGGGAGGGGATTAGACATAATTATTTTTTTCCACTTTATCATTAGTTCAAGTACACGTATGCTTGTCGAAGAATCCGTAGCATGAGTGGTATAGACAAGGGTTGCACTAATTTTTCTGATACTTTTTCTTTTCCTCTTATCTCTAAATTTATTTGAGATTAACATTTTTTAAATTATTTATTTTTAGACAAAATCTTTTTTTATTACTAATTGAGATTAGAGAGTAAAAGATTAGAAAGCCTCCTTCTTGAGATCGACAATTTGCTCTTCACTAATATAAGAAAAGATAAATAAGAAATAAATAATACACAAATCTCATATATATACATATACATNTCTACTTGTATGTATAAAAACGAAAAAAATATATATATATATATATATATACGTACGTATCGCAGATGAGTTGCTTGGATTGTCGCGGATGAGTGGGACGAACACGAGAAGATTGATCATTGAAACAATTTTCAGTGTTAGAAATTTTGGATATATTATTTTTGTTATTTTTTTTCATTTACCTTATATTTAAATTATCAATTTTTTAACTAACCTCAAATACGGTCGACTCAAGATCTTTCGAGGCCTAAAGCAAACTATATTAATAAAAAAATATTTAAATTCAAAGAACATATTATGGCCAACGAGATTTTAAGAATATTGAAAAAATAACACAATGATTATAATATGAAGCTTTTTTTTCTAAAGTCAATAACTAATTAATAAATAAGGCATGTAATTCATTGACGATTAAGATGACATTTGCATTCATAGTGAGAAAAATAGTTTAAAATTTTGTATTTATTTAGGTAAGAGTTAAAATATCATTGAAACAAAAAGAAACCAAATGGAAAGATTGATAAATTGAAAGAAGAAAAAACATTTAGTTATTTGGAATTAATTAGGATATGAGAATAGAAATAATTTTCAAACAAAAAAAAATTATAAATAAAAGTTAGAATTAATTTACACTTTGTAATCTGTAAAAACAAAAATAATTAAGTGTTAACTTTTTCGTTATCTTATATTTATAATAATTTATAATTTACCTTGAATAAAAATATTTAAAAAAATAACAAAATACAAGGTCGAGTTTCAAACTTTCTTTGTTGAACAATGGCGTTCAGGCTTATTTTTTTCAATTTTTTATATGGTTTAGTTTTTAGAGTAAAAAAGTAATTTAAAAAAATACAAAAAAGTAATGAAAGATAATGAAAAATTAATACTATTAGTCGTTTGAGGTGAAGTTAAAAGTATATGGGAAATAAGTAATTAATAATATTAAAATAAGTTAATAGATTAAGAGAGACAAGTAGAAAAGTAACTGGTTAACTAGATCAACCAATAAGACTCTTCGGGGCCTTGCATACACCAACGTGGCATAAACGGATCAAACACAAAAACTAGCGAATCCTGGACACCAATATTATAGCTCCTGGTCACGGGCACATGGTTCTCCAGCTACCAATATTCCTCGCTGCCGTCGCACACGAAGCAGGACGTACGTGGCACGCCTGCATCGTGCAAGCTCGCGCTATCATCCTCGGCCGGCCAGTCTCTGAAGGATCTTTCAAGGAAACCGAATGTTGTGTGAGTATGGATTGGGGACTCGCAGCACACGCGGATTGTTTTATAGCCGCCCACCGCGTAGCACTCCGCCCCCATCCGCGGCCGTCACCGCGCGCAATCGCCGGCGCGGACGAGCGTCG
>LTAE01015054.1:0-10786 GCA_001647135.1 Pontederia paniculata | reverse complement strand
ATCTCGTGGGAGAAGATCGGAGCAAGGACGTAGGCCAGGAGTTCGGCCGAACCTCGATAACAAACTTCGTATTTGTTTGTTTTTGTGTTTTCTCTCCTTACTCTCTTCTCTGTTTGTTTATATTCGTATATGCTTGCTTCCGCTAACGTAATACACTAAGATTAAAGAAAAGAGAGTAAAAGTTTTAATACACCAATTCAACCCCCCCCCCCTCTTGGTGCCATCCAGATCCTACATGAGAATCAGGTGCCCATACCCAAAGGTCATCACCGGGAGGGACATGCAGGCAGATGAATAGCGGTAATGGATTCTATTAGACAATCATGAAAGCTTGTTTAAGCAAAGTTAGGTTCCATTTCCCATTTAGGATAAAGTCTGACACATTGCATGACCATAGTGGAAAATCAATGTTAAGATAAGTTGCCTTCATAAAGAAAGGTATGCAGAAAACCCAAGAATCATATCAAGCACTTGAACCAGAATCATTACCAATAAGTTTTAGCAAGCCCTGTTTGATTGAAAGCATAGAATTTAGCACGAGCTTCCAACTCCAAGCAAAGCCATTTCTAGAGGCAATAGGAATCCATGGATGAGGCATACCATACTTACTTATTACTAACTTGGTCCACAGATCTGATTGGCAATTTAGGACTGGCATAACTCTCTTATCTAATAGTGATGTTCTGATATGGAATAGATTTCTTATACCCACTCCAATGAAGGATCTGCTTTGTTTTTCTAAAGCCTCAATGATGCCAATTGAGATATAGTTTGAGCTAAGGGAATAGTTAGGCATGGTGTTAAGGATAGGTTTGATTAGTGTGACTTTGACTGCCTGATTTAGATTTTACCCTTCCATCCAGATTGCTTTGCAGCCTGGTTTTCCAATAGATAGGAGTTCTTTGAAGGTCAAAAATCTATAAGATATGGGTACTCCTAGATATGTGAAAGAAAATTTACCAGATTTTATTTGGAGGATCTGTCTCATCTTGGATTTTCTCTGATTGTTAAAGTTTAGTGGGAAATAGACTTCAGATTTGGCAAAGTTAAATCTCTGGTTGATGAGTGTGTTATAGAGGTGTAGAATGTTTTTCGGACTTTTGCAGTTTGGGATTGTAACTGCAAGACAAAATAGTAAATTATCTGCAAATAGGAGTTGACTTAGGGAAAAATTATTGAGAGTGAAAGATCTGATGGAATTTGAACTTACAACTTCATTCATAAGGGAGGATAGAACCTATGATACCAGGATGAAAAGATATGGAGAGATTGGGTTGACGCCTTGTCTGATCCCTCTGTTTTCTAAAGGAGTAGGAAGGAGTTCCATTTATATTGCAAGTAAACTGGGGGGAAGTAATGCATGATTTAATCCAAAGGATAAATTTCTCAGGGAATTTCATCAAGGTTAAAACAGAGAATATAGCCTGCCACCATACTCTATCAAAAGCTTTTTCCATCCAAGTTTAATGAGCATATGTTTTACCCTACCCTCTCTAAGTGAGTGAGCCAATTCTTTTGCCAAGAGAATGTTGTCTTGAATAGACCTTCCATACACATAAGCTGCTTGTGCAAAGTGAAACCATCTGGACTAGGAGCTTTGCCAGAAGGCATACTCCAAAGTGTATTTTTCACCCCTTGAACAGTGATGGGACTAATGAGGGAGGAGTGCTAGGAAGGGTTTAGAATTGGTAGGCTTGGCCAATTTTCCCTAGCTATTTCATGGGAGTTATCAAGGCTCCATAAATTCTGATAATGTGTAGCAAAAAGATCTTATGCTACTTCATCCGAAATTGTGTCTGTTACTATCAGTGATGGTTTTGATCATATTCCTCTTTTGTCTGATCAAAGTACTCAGTGGAAGAACTTAGTTTTTCTATCCTCATTTTTAAGCCAATTGACTCAAGATTTGCTCCACCACTTACGGCTGATTTGCCTTGATAGGGCAGCATGTTGGTTGTACAAGTTTCCAAGTTCTAAATCACTAAGTCCAGACTGTGCATCTTTGTAGTCAAGTGTTTTAATGTCCTGTGTAATTATAGTGACTCTATTCTCTAGTTGCCCAGGCTATGTAATTATAGTGTCTATTTTCTAGTTTGCCCAGGCTGTGATGACTTCAAGAGAGGGTTTTCCTTTTTATTTCTTTAAGTGCATGATGATTGATGAATGCTTTGAAACTGATCCCTAGATCCTACTTTGGCCCAAACATGTTGAACTATAGTTCCAGGTTGTTGGTATTCAAACAAAAAATGTTCATCTTTAAATGATTTTGGCTTATGTTTGGTGTGTCCTAGATCGAGAAATAGAGGAGCATGATCAGAAGCACATCTCTCAAGTGTTCTAAGGTTTAGGTTTGTGAATTTGACCAGCCAGTGCTGGCTGATTAACATTCTATCATGGCGACACCGAATTCTAACTAGGCCTCTCCTATTGGTACACCATGTGTAAGTAGTTCCTTATAAGTCAATTAAGCCATGATGCTTAATCATTTCTCTGAGTGATCTTATGGATTTTGTTAGTTTAAACGATGTTCCTTTTTGTCTTCAGGCAAAGAATTGAGTTGAAATTCCCCGAGACGAGCCATGGAAAATCCGGCAAGTTAAGAGCAGATAAATCTTGCCATAGCTCATTACAAATCACAAGGTCGTACTAGCATAGATGCAAGACAATAGGAAAGTGAAGTCATCACAAGAGACTACCACATGCAAGGATAGAGTAGTGTTTCGTATGACAGTTACCTGTGTGTTGGGGTTTTTCCAAGTGAAAATAATGTCTCCCGAGGATCCAGATCCTGGTTGAAAAATTCCTTTCCAATTGTGATCAAGTTGTTGGATGACCACTTGAGACTTTGTTTGGTCGGTATGCGATTCCACTATAACAAGCATGTTTGGTCAATGGTTTTGTATCAAGTCATGAAGACGATTTCTGGCTTTGCTTCTTAGGCACCCCTACTATTCCAAACGATAAGCTTCATTTGTAGCTTGGGGTTGTTTTCTGACCTCTGTCGCATGGTCAGTGTCCACAAAAGCAACTTTCACATCCAAGATAGGATCATTAATAAGGTAGGTATGAGAAGCGCTTATTAGTAAGGCCGGAAATCCAACTCATACCTACCTTATTAATGATCCAAGGTCGAGAAGCGCTTATTAGTAAGGCCAGAAATCCAACTCATACCTACCTTATTAATGATCCTACCTTGGATGTGCAAGTTGCTTTTGTGGACACTAACCATCCTAACTTGCACATCCAAGGTAGGATCATTATTAGCCTTTTTCTTCGATTTCATAACTGGCAGTGAGAAGCACTTTGAGGCTTTTCTACTTCTCTTGTTCTCTTATTTTATTTAATTAATATTTCTTTCTTTGATTGAAGCGCCAGTAGTTGTAGTTGTTGTCGGCCCAATTGGTGAGTGCATAATCCGGTGTAGGAGGGATCAGATCTTGGTCAGTTTCTTCCTCTCTGGATTCGTCCTTAGAAGATGGTGTCCTTCTGGTCACCAACCTGAAGCATTCAAGGATCCAATGGTGTCATGTGTGTTGTTATCATACTTACTATCTTCGTGGGGTGTGTGAACTTTGGCCTTCGACGGGGATGGCCTTGTGGCAGCATACGACGGTGAGCAGGTGATATGTGAGGAGGAAGTAGTAACCTCTGTCTGGTATTTCCTCTCTGAGTCCTGTGATGGAGATTTTGATCTTGGGCCATGACTAGACCCTTCTGGGTTGAGATCGCGTCACGTGGTTGTCCTGTAGCTTGCGGTATGCAGTGTGCTTCCAGTATGTTTGCCCCTTCACACAGTATGGGAAGAATTGTCTTAGTATCACATGTCAAGGAAGGTGCTAGATATCTGTTGGAGGTCCCTTGTGACCCTTATACCGTAGGATGTTGATCCTATGGTTTTGGTAGATCTAGCATTAGGGCTTGGAAAGTGTTCTTGGTAGCCACCGATTTACCTTGCTGAACCGGCTGATAATGTTGGCTGGCCTGTGGACAACGAGCCGGTTTAGCATGGCCACCACTTGGGTATACCCGTCGGAGCTTGGTTGACGGCGTTGGGGAAGATAAGAACGCATCCAAATGCCATACAAAGGTTTACTTTCTTCATTGGTTGTCTGGTTCTGCATAGGCGAAGACAGAGTAGTTGAATTAGTATTTTGGCAACTCAATGAGGTGGCCTACTGTTCCACAGGAGAAGTAGAACATCAGCAGGTTATCACAGGTGACTCTCTGGAAATAGCACTCGTTCGATGTCCTCACCCATGTACCTGGCTTAATTAATAGGTTTAACAAGATCAATGTCAATATGAATCCTAGCAAAGCGACAATTTCACCTTTGTTTGTGTGCTATCTACTCAGAGAGGGGGTACCAAAGCAGGACGCAATATGAAGGATAGAGTCTAGATTACTGAGTTCATAAGGAAGGTTAGGTAGCTGAATCCATGCCAGAGCTGATGACACCTGATCCATGCCAAAGCAGGACGCAATATGAAGGATAGAGTCTAGATTACTGAGTTCATAAGGAAGGTTAGGTAGCTGAATCCATGCCAGAGCTGATGACACCTGATCCATGCCAAAGCAGGACGCAATATGAAGGATAGAGTCTAGATTACTGAGTTCATAAGGAAGGTTAGGTAGCTGAATCCATGCCAGAGCTGATGACACCTGATCCTCGAAAGGTCGAAAGTATGATTTAGGTTGAGAGACATGTAGGATATTACCTTTGAAGGTCCAAGGTCCTTTGGTGAGAACCTCCAGTTTTCCAATAGGATCCTCAAATATAAATAGCAAGAAATAGTTACCCAGTTTGACGGTATTTAGGCTGTGTTTTAAGGACCAGAGAGTCGGCAATTCTGCCCGGAGAAGGTCATCTCCACAGCATATCCTATGAAGCGACCTAACAAACATTTTTGCAGCTCCTCCACCCGTTGAGCGACATCCTTGAGAGGGATGACGATCTCCTCAGTTATGGCTTCCTTGATCCGTTGGAGTTGGGTCAGAGTGATCTGATGGTGCAATCTGATGGTGAACGACTAGAGCACAGACTTCAGGGCTGGAGTTCGAGACTGCTATCGAGGGGTGGTCGATTGGTTCTGCTATGGTTGGTTCTTTCAGCACTTCCGACATATTATATGTCAGTACTTCGGATGCCCGGAGCAGTTATCAGGAGGATTGATTCCTTGAGGAGCAGATTTTTCTGGCAGGGCAATGGACAGGACATACGAGTACATCTGGTGGCGTGGCAAAGTATTTGCCGACCCACATCGCAGGGCAGACTAGGAGTCAGAGATCTCCGCTACGCCAACTGGGCTCTTCTAGCCCGTGGGCGGGCCGTAATATGGGTCCCGAGGACAGTCTATGGTAAGCGGTTTTCACCAGGTGTTATGGTCGGGAGCTATCTTGGGACTCGAGGATTTATCTCCCATGAGGAGCCTCAGGTTTTTGGAGGGGAGTGGCACCAATACTTCCACGAGTACGCTCACTCATGAGGTTGTCGCTCAAATCTGGGGAGGCCTTCTCTTTTTGGCAGCACGAGTGGCTCCCGAGAGGTACATTACAGATTGCCTTCCCACGGCTGTCGGCATTAGCGGCACACCTGGCAGCATTAGTGGCAGAGTCATGGTCCGAGGTTGGCGGTAGGGGTTCCGGCTCATGGACCCAGCGTTCAGATCTACCCTGTCAGATCAGCGCATAACAGAGCTCCTACTACTTCACCAGAGGATTGCCCCATTCCGGCCGGACCCCACACGACAGGATGAGTGGATTTGGGACCCATCGCCTTACTCGTCCCGCAGACTTTATTCGCATTTCCTCCTAGATGCCACCATCCCGACAGAGCTACAGATGGACTGCAGATCCATTTGGCGTCTACGGCTACCTCTTAAAGTCAAGATCTTCGCTTGGCTTATGCGGCGTGGCAGACTTCTCACTCGGGCATACAGAGCGAGATGGACATTCTAGGCGGAGACATCCTGTGTTATGTGCGCGGATGCGGTGAAGGACATCACACACTTGTTTTTTCGCTGCCCGATGGTGCGGGAGATTTGGCGCCAAATGGGCCGACTGCTCACATTCCCTTCAGATGCAGAGGATTTCTAGTGGACACTACGCGCTACTGCGAGCTGGAGGCAGGGTGGAGACCCCTACTAGCGACATTGTTGGCCGGTTCCTCGGCCATTTGGCTGGCAGCGCAACCGGACCATCTTTTGTGGGGAGAGATGCCAGGTTGAGGCTGTTGTACACCATTTTTTTTTTCTTCGGGAGTGGGGTTTTGGGTAGAACGCTTCTTATCCTCGGTTCTCTCACATTTTTTGCCGTTCTCTCTTCGAGAGCGTTTACGTGTACATGACATTTTCATAGATTTATATATACATGGATGACAACCGCTCTATTGGGGGTCATCCTTTTCCCTCTCAAAAAAAAAGGGGGAGGGGTTATGCCCTTTTGACAGCATTGACCCATCTGTTTTGTTGCTGAGGCAGTTCCGAGTCTTGAGCATCTCCAGATTTCTGTTGCAAGGAGAGAAGGGGAAACGAAAGAGCAGGGGAGGAGGGTGGGTTGGGAGAGCAGAAGGTGAGGGATTTGGAGAAGGGTTGAGAGAAAGTGTCAAGAGAGAGGGGGGTGTACTTAAATGCCTGAGATGATTGCATTCCATCTGTTATAGTCCAGTGTTCTCTGTCTTTGGTAGCCAGTTACAATTTAAACCATCTATGCAGGAGCCTTGGCATTCGATATAGAATATGCACGCTGGTTAGAAGAACGTAACAGACAGGCCAATGAGCTGAGAGCTGCAGTAAATGCTCATGCCAGTGACAGTGATCTTCGTGTTATTGTTGAGGGAGTCATGTCCGATTATGATGAAGTATTTAGGCTTAAAGGCATTGCTGCCAAAGCTGATGTTTTTCACATGTTATCAGGTATGTGGAAGACTCCAGCAGAGAGGTGCTTCCTTTGGCTGGGAGGCTTTCGCTCATCGGAGCTTCTGAAGGTGCAAATCACTATTTCTTACTTAGACCTTGTTTAGGTTCATTCATTTTTTTTTCTTTTCTTGGCCCAAACTAAATATGAAACATTATAATATCAAACAAAACTATTATTACTGTAACCTGTTAGACTCTGGATTCAAAGTGGTCTCAGAATATTATTTTGTTTCATGATGTTTTACTTGAGTCTTAATTTTTCATGATGATTATGCAGCTGCTTACAAATCAGCTGGAACCACTTACAGAACAGCAGATGATGGGCTTATGCAACCTCCAGCAGTCCTCCCAGCAAGCCGAGGATGCTCTTTCACAAGGAATGGATGCATTGCAGCAATCACTGGCAGAAACTTTAGCTGGGTCTCTTGGGCCTGCAGGATCATCAGGAAATGTTGCTAACTACATGGGTCAGATGGCAATGGCAATGGGAAAACTCGGGACTCTTGAGAATTTCCTTCGCCAGGTAAATTTTCCTACTGTATTTGTGATTATTTAGGGTATGTTAAGTGCATACAACTGTCATGCTACTGTATCAACTTAAAACTTGTTTTTTATTTTCTGGTAAGGCAAAGTAGTCTGACCTGAATGTTTTTACTTACCACCTTACTGAGAACTCAATTATCTAGTTTCTCTTTGTCGCTGATAACATGTTGCAGCAATCAAATGTCTTTGATTCTCCATTTCTCTATCTAGGCTGACAATCTGCGGCAGCAGACTCTACAACAAATGTATCGAATATTAACAACACATCAAGCTGCGAGGGCTTTCCTTGCTATTAGTGATTACTTCTCACGCCTCCGTGCTCTGAGCTCTTTATGGCTTGCGAGACCACGAGAGTAAGGAGGTGGGTTCATTCAAACTTTCTCAGCCAAAGCATCCTACTGCGCTACTCAGATTAATGTAGGTTGTGTAATTGCATCAGGTTCGATGTTTGTGTATGTGAAGGGAGAGGATGTCTTTGGGTGTCACTCCTAAAATCTTAATCCTATTCCTTATCCACTATTTTATCCTTCTTTTATTATACTATAAAATGATAATTAAATACTCTATGTTCTATAAGTTATTTTGTTTCTACAGTAGGTGTGATCAACAATATTCATTTTACTTAAAACTTTATTCTACCATTGTTGTGATCAACCCTCTCCTTTTGGATTTTACTGTGCCATGGCGTGTCGAAATTTGTTTAAAGATGGTATTGATAAATGTTTCTCCTTTTTATCATCTCACTTCAAATTGATATTGTCAAAAGTTAATGATTCTCCTTTTTATCATCTCACTTCAAATTAATATATATGATTCCTAATGTAGTCTAACTAAATTTGATAAAATAATAATCATTTGATACGTTTTCGGGGGGATTACTAATCTTTTAAATATTTTTTCAGCTTACCGACCAAATAAAGTAATTTAAGGTTGAAGCATCACAATAACTAGTGAAAAGTAAATCAAACATAGGGTTATATTTTGATTAATGTATTTTAGAAAAAAAAGAAGTATTAAATTCTATAAATCATCATCGATTGTTTTATTTATATGTCAAATGAATTATTTTTTCGGTAGAATTAAAAACAAAGAAAACTTAACACGAAAATAATATAATTGGAACTGTGCAATGGGCGTCGTCGATTGACTGTTCCTCTTCTCAACATAATTATAATATACCAAAGGTTCTCCAATCCCATTTGATATAATAAAAGGTGGAGGATAACATACAAATTTAAGAGTGATTAAAAATTGTAGACGTGGTAATAAGAACAAATAAAAAATTATTTAGGTCAGTTTAAATCTTAATTTATTTTAAAATGTTCCTTTTGAGATTTTTATCACAGGATTTTTCTATTGCAATAGAAAAGTGATATACCATGATCATGAAGTGTAACGCTCCGCGAGCGGGCCCCACACGTGGCCGAATCGATATCCGATACGCGTCGAGGAGGCTCCCGAGGTGGTACGAGAAAATAATACACTATGGCAGCGGAAGACGATAAAGTACAACAATGATACACAGCGGAAACGATAAGCATACTTCATATATAGTCATGAGAGTACATGAAGATAACTTAAACATGTTAAGTTACAACACTTGCCAAAAGGCTAACCATAGTCTCGAGCTCATAGCTCATACAACAGACTCGATACATACTGAAAATACAAAAGAAGCCTACTAATTGGCCATACACTTATACGACTCGATACTTACCATGTGTCATGTGCAACTTTCACGCCAAGAGCAGCACCTCCATACCTATGCATGTCGGCCTGCAAGATCCAATGCAGGGACAGAACCCATGAGCTTTCGCCCAGTATGTAAAACATATAGACAATAACGATAACAATATACCATCAAGTCAAAATAAAGCATGGTATCACAATATCAATGTACAATAATGATTAAGTCGTTATATCTTGGGACTTTAACCATTTCATATCAATAACAATGACTAACATGAACACTCAATAACATTAGGCTTCCTAATGTTCAATAATGATAACAATATGTATCCATGCTAGATTTATCTTATTTGTTGCCATTTGATGACCGAAAGCTCCCTTTGTGACTTCCTCAATCCGTCCCCATATAGTCGGCCCCATCAATATGAGTTTTGCTCATAACAATACGATTTGGATCCGTGATCCAACAATAATAATATGATTCCTTGAACCATTTATCCGTCAACCATCAAATGGGCAACCCTATGTTCAATTCAATCAATTTTAGTGAGCCTTTAACAATGTTTGGAGAGTTAGGTACATCTTGGTCGGGAATGGTTAGCTAAACTATGGGACGTCTTGCTCCCATGAATCTCTTTCGGGAATCCACCAATACCCTACGTCTGGGTCAATATAATATGGAGAGAATCAACCCTCCCAATACGACAGATGTCTCAATCACTCCAATATGCCGATCCAATCAATCGATACATCAATCATTAACATTTTAACCTATTACGGCTGAGCATACAACACGTGAGCTAGATGATCAATCAATAGACTCAATAATTTAATATATGATACGATAAAACAAATCTGGATCAGGATCGGTCGACCCCTCTCCCAGGTTGATCGACCGACTCCCTTCAGGGTGTCCTCCGACTTGAGGGTCGGTCGAGCACAGCATCGACCGACCTTCTATTATGGTGTCACATGACACCGACCGACATGAGGTTGGTCGAACCTCGTTCGACCGACTCTCAATTCTGGAGCCATTCGGGATCGACCGACCTATGATCGGTCGAACCCAGTTTCGCCCAGACCGGATAGTCGATCGAACTCGCCCCTGAGGTCGGTCGACCGACTTGCGTCGATTTCAGAAAATAAAGATGTGAATCTTAAGGTTCTCTCTAAGTTTTCGTTTTCGATCAAAGCATCATTCAATTTCGGTTCAATACAATGTCATGCTCATACAATAACTATTTGAACACTAAATACAGATCACATCTAGCATATGAAGATCCTAGTTTCAAAATTCATAATTGACTTAGGGCAAAAGATGAACAATACATGTATGCTGCCCTAAACTTGCAATTGATCATGACTATACGATAAATCAAGCTTCTTATTGTTTTTGGCAATCAATTAACCACATTGGCACAAGGCCAATGTGGGGATCCATTTACATACCTCAATTGCCCAATTTCCTTTCAATCTTCTTCTCCTCTTTCTTCTCCAAACCCTAGCTTCTCCTCTCTCTTGATCCTTGGCCCAATTCCTGATCTTCTCCTAGCTGATTTGCAGATGAAATCCAAGAGGAACACTTCAATTTTCGGAGTTGAAGAGGATGTAGGATATGGATGGTACCAAGAGGGGGGGGG
>LTAE01015053.1:0-10786 GCA_001647135.1 Pontederia paniculata | reverse complement strand
AAAGAGTAGATGGAGGTGATTCAGAGGTGAACCCAGGGTCCTGGTGTCCTCTCATCATTGAAATTATCTTTCTTTTAATTTCTGTTTTTTATAATTAAAAATCTAAAAATATTATTTCTATTGATTACCCCTCACCTATTCCGGTTAGGGCTTGAACCTCTAGTGTCAAGCCCCCTAACCGCAAAAGCTTGACTGAGGAACAGTAGAAATAGAGGCGTGAAAACGAAGTTTCCCTGTGGATCGATACCTTAAGTACTCGACGATTGTTGTATACTTGCGGTGATAGGAGTGTGCATAGGTTTATAAATATTAAAATTTGAAGTGAAGACAATCTTTACAGAAGATCGGTCCTGGTTAATCTCCTAACCTGTGGTCATTTTCTATCTTACCCCACACTTCGCATCACGTGTGTTTATGACTTTAGCCATAAGTTTTTTTGTAGGTCGACTGACTCCGTCCAATATTTCTCAGCATTGGATAAATGGTATGCTATTTATTATTATATTTTTCACTTTTAATGAGCATACCATATCATTTGACATGAGTCTTACCTTAAAGTATTACATGGCATTCATATTTATAATCATTATTCTATTCTTTATATCACAATGTTTAAATGTGGGACTAAAAGTAAATAATGAATTAACATATTTACCTTATTGTTACATTACCTATAGAATCCACATAATAGGTATGATATAAAATAATTTGAAAAACTTCATGATAGGGTACCATTTATCATCTTCAACTTATATTCATAATTGATGTGTACAGTTTTTTAATTTACTTGCATTAGTATTATTTCAAAATAATTATTATATCTTTGATAAATTAATCATTTTGATTATTTTTTATCTTAATAATTTTATGTGTCAAATTTTCTAATTTGATTTAGTTATTACATTTTAAGTAATTTTTATAACTTTGTCATCCTAATTTGTCTTTCGTTTCTCTACTTATAAACTTCACAACTATCTAGGAAAGATAAATTTAGAAACTTATAAGCTTATTATTTCTCTTGGGTTGTGCAATTTGTCCACTCCAAGTCTTAATGCAGTCATTTATGTAAGTATTTTAAAAAAATAAAATAAATTGGACATTATTCACTAATAAATTCTTGAAGATCCGTTGACTTCATACAAAAAAAAACTATTTGCATAAAATGATATGCTATACATAATCATTTTTTTAGTTTTTAAAATATTTTGAGCATATGTCATGTGATGTCTTATGTTAAAATATTAGATGACATTCATCTCTTATAGTCACTATTATATTGAATTTATATATTTTTTAGAATTTATATAATAAATATAGTTATTTATCTTATGGGATTAATGGAGGTTCTCCCTATTAAATTAGGGAGCATGGTTTCCCTAGTATCTATTGCGTCGGATTTTTTTATCAATAGTAGATGAAAATATGCGCTCAAATCGGCTGGGTTAACATCTAAAACCATTTACCTTCTCTCTCCTAAAAAAACTTAGGTCACATTTCTTTTATTTCTCTCAAGCGACGACGCCACCCTTCTACTTGCTTCCTCATCACTGATATCGCCGGAATCCGCGAGATGCTGCCCTGCGCTTTCTCACATGACCCTTCTCTTGGGCTGCCCTCGCTGGAATCTCGAAATGTAGCATCCGACCCCTAGACACTCGAGACGACGCCCCTCGTCTGCTTGTAGCGTCCGACGTCTGGAGACTCGAGTCGACGCTTCCCTCGCGTGCCTCATCTCCGACTGACGATTGTTCACCTCATCTGCCTCTCGCTGCCCTAGTGAGCTTTTGTCCTCCTTGCGCCGACCTCTCCTTAAGGATTTTAGGGCGTAATTGTTCTTTCTCAAGTAGGGCAAGCTAACATCGATCTTTCTGCCTCGTCCGCAAAATTATCATCAGTTACTTTGATGTGCTTTTGTCAATGTAAGTAGGTTGTCATGCTTCTGTTGGAAGCTATGAAACCTAGCTTGGAGAACCCCATTTATGATCAATAATTTGGTAAATACATGGGGACTCCATGTAAATAGTTCAGTTCATTTGTTTCTTATTTGATTAATCAAGCTCATAACTATTATTAAATAGATGACGCAAGATTATGGTCATCACAATTTCTTCTATTGTTCTTACCTTTACTTTGAACAGAAAATGAACAAATTTTCTGATACCTGTAGAAAGTTTGGAAGCTGACTCACACTGGTTTCAAGAATCAATTACACCCTTAGTCGATCAGGGAGGTCATTGATCTTTGCAAGAGATCTAGATGGAAATGCCCTGGAATTCAAACAGGTCGACTAAACATGTGTGACAACATTAATAATAATGATGAAGCAACAAGAAGCACGAAATACATTGGAACATTTTTCCGTTGTTAGTGTAGTAGGAAAAGTTATCAAGGGAAGTAAGCTCCATGTTGTGAGTGATGAGTTGAAAAAGGTGACTGCGCTTGGTAATATTGTACAAGAGTTTATGCGAAAAAAACTTATTCTGCAATGTTGGATGAAATGAACATACTTATCTGACATTTGGGAGTGTTATATGATTATAAAGCTGCAAAGAATATTATTAATGTAAATGATGTTTCATCATGATGATTTTTAAATTAATTAACGTATTAATATATATATATATATATTAAATAGACAATAATGCATGCTTAATACTATATCATTAGATGTTGATAGTGTTCACATTTTAAATCCATTGATCCCCACATTTGTGTATTGAATATAATATCTCTTATTAATATTTGTAAAATTTGTTTTATTTAGGACAACAAATAGTATGTTATGCATATTAATCCTATAACTTGCTAACTTACCAAAATTACTATTTATGCTATCAGAGTTACTAGCAATGTGTTTAACATCTTACTTATGAAAAGTAATAGATATTCTTATCAAAACATTACTTTTGGAGATAGTTCTACTTTGATAGTATCTTTAGCAAGAACATTATTAATTGGTCATGACCTTTATGAAAAGATAATTTCTTACGATGACGTTCTAGAAGGGAGTCAAAAGAAAATAGGCTTCTGAGACCAAACATTTGAACAATGTTCGAGCTTCTAAAAATGTATGCAATAGGTTAATCCAAATCCTCCATGCCTCTCATGGGAGTTCCTACGTTGGCAATATGGGAAAGGATTAATGGAAAGCTACCAAAATCTGATTCATACGTACAATCAAGTGGCTGGAGATTTCATTTGAATTTTGTTGTCAACTTTCATTGTTCCGTTACTATTTTTGCATCATTAATTTCTATTATTGTTTCATTTGAATTAGGTATTACGAGTGTTTAATACAAATGACACTGATAAAATATGTTGTAGTGACTCGATAGAAAAAAAAATGCATCAGCTAACCAAGCATAAGGTAGATGCATATTCATAAACATGATAAAACCAACCAAGAGCAGCTTGTAGTGATCTGATAATTTTCCGCCTACGACAAACTTGCCCATATTTATCAATATGCATGTGTGAAAACATGAAACACATCAACAGTAGTAGTGACATTTACTACTTGAACAATGACTTGAAAGTACGATCCTAATTCAAAAAGCTCTCATCACAGCATAAGTTCATAAGGTTTCACCACAAATTTTTTAAGAATTATCAAAACTAACAGGTGAAAGTTAGAAGCAAAATAATCCAGGTTGGTAGAACATTTACGGCAACGAGATAGTTGCAGTCTTGATAATCGGGTCCACAACACCATTCGATATGGTATCCCTGTACTCCTTGTACATGTCGTGGTACCCAGTCCTGTTCTGGTATCTCAACCAGATAACATAATTGATGATCTTTGTTGGATTTCTCTCAAAAATCTGTGAAGATGATAAGTAATTCCATTAAGTAAATTGATTATGATAAAGCTTTACCTAGTCTAGTATTCAATCTAAAAGAAATTGGCATCCTCATCAAAAGTTTTTCATGATCAACAATCACTTCTAGCACAAAAGCAGAAGTCTTTGATTTATTCTGGGATATAAATTATAACACTATAACTAAGAAAAGGTTATTGAACACCATGCAACCAAAAGACTGATTCAGAAGAACTCATTTATAAGAACGACAAATAGGAGTGGGGCAATTGAAAATGACGGTTCTCGATGAATTGAAAATGAGAATTAGTTTTCACATATTAATTATAGCAAACTAACAAGTGCATTTTTTTCACAGAGGGGACAGGATGATTATCTAAGATCAATGGTCATCCATATTTATGATGAAATAAATTAGATAATTCATGTTAATTAGCAAGCAGAACAATTTCCTAGGTGAATTGCAGAAATAATAACACACAAACAAGTGTTCACTAGTTAATTTGCATGGTGTGTCTACAATTATCCTGCAATATCAATGCCACCAACGAACCGAGTGTCCTATTCATAATCCCCTTCATGTTTCATCCGAATGGGGAGCATTAGAAAGAAATAAGGGAGCATTATACTATGGAGCTCACCAGGGTAACGAGAGGTAGACGAGGTGAACAATCGTCAGTCGGAGATGAGGCACACGAGGGCAACGTCATCTCGAGTCTCCAGACGTCGGACGCTACAAGCAGACAAGGGGCATCGTATCGAGTCTCCAGGGGCTGGACACTACAATTTGAGGCTCTGTTTGGTGTTGCTTTTGAAACCTGCTTTGTTAGGAAGCCCAACTAGCTTTTGTTTACATTATTGTTTGGTGAGTATTTTTGTATCTGCTATTTTACAAAATTTCTTTAGATCACAGCTCATTTATCTGCTTTTTTACAAAACAAGCAGATGATCCTGTGAGGAAAAGCTCTCTGCATCAAAGCTAGTTTGCTTTTTCTAACCATTTTATGATTTCCCAAATGCAGCCTGAGATTCCCGCGAGGGCAGCGCAAGAAAAGGGTCGCATGAGAAAGCGTAGGGCAGCATCTCGCGGATTCCAGTGATATCAACAGCGAGGAGGCAGGCAGAAGGGGGGCGTTTGTTGTTTGAGAGAAATAAAAGAAGCATGCCCTAAGTTTTTTTTTTCAGGAGAGAGAAGGTAAAATGGTTATAGATGTTAACCCAGCCGGCTTGAGCGCATATTTTCATCTACTGTTGATCAAGAATCCATCGTAGCAGATGCTAGGGAACACCATGCTCCCTAATTTAGTTCCCTTGTCTTATTGTTATATTATATATAGAATCTATATAACATATCTACTATATAAAATAATTTGCAAAACTTCACAAGTATATTTATATATATATATATATATATGTATATGTGTGTGTATGTATGTATATATATATATATACATATGATTTTTCAACTATTTTTATTATAAAAGAAATTTTGAGAACTTTTAAAAAATAACTTTCTAAACATTTTAAGCATGTCATGGGCATGAGCCTTAAGTCAAATACTGCATGTCATTCTTCTTTTACAATCATCCTTCTCTTCTTTGTATAAAAAAAAATCAAAATTTAATAAAATTAATGTGATAATTATTATTCTAAATAAAAAAATATTATAAAAATTCTATATTATTATTATTAAACTGATAATAACAATTTAATAATTACATGTCACGTGCATCTAATTGTTAAAATAATAGATTAACTTTTAGCCCATAATTTTATTTATCAAATTTTTAGTTAGGACTATTTTAAAATAACTTTCTTTTCTTATTTAATAATTTGGATTAACTTTTTTTATCTTACTAATTTATTATTTTTCTAATTTGAGTGAGTTATAACTCTTTAAGAAAAAAAATATATATTTTTATCTATCTTTAGTTTAACTCTTCTTATTAATGTTACCTATTATTATGCTTTTTTATTCATTATTAATAAAATAATTCATTTATTTATTCTATTTCGAAGAAATGAAATGATGCAAATAACACATTCATTTTCTCATTTATTAATTATCAGAACTCTCATCTAGAAATGATGCAAATAGCCACAAATGCTCTATAATCTCAAATGGGACACATAATCAAAAGATGCAAACTTCACACCCCATGCTTCATCTATTTATAAGTTTAGATATAGAATATTTAAAATAATAAAACAAAATAAGTATAGCTCACTAATTAATATTGAAGATCTCAATTTTTTTCTTAACTTCACCAAATTAACGTAAAATGATAAGTTACCACATTATTTGATTTAGTACTATCTATCATAAAAAAATATTTTGGTTAATTATAATAAAGCTTTATAAGAGCTTGTCACCTAAAATCTTCGACTTCTCCTTATATATATATTATAAAAACAAAAGATATATATATATATATATAAATTTTAAATGGTCTTATTGTATTGAATTATCACTCTCTACATTGAGATAAAAAAAATAAAATTCAAGTACATATGCGCGCTCCCACACGCATGCATACATGCATGCATTACATTACACAAAGCAAGCATTTTTTACTATAAGATATTTATTTAACTATATAGCCAAACTATAAGATTTTTAAAATAAATAACTTTTAAAATTCTTTGAGCATGTGGCATGAGCCTTTTTTTCAACGCATTAATGACATCTTCTTTATAGTAATTCTAATTCTACTCTTTTTTTTATGGCAAGCTAAAATATGGGATTATATTTACCTATTTGTCTTATATTACATTATCTATAGAATCTACATAATACTTTTATATTTAAAAATAGTTTTTTTCATTGTAATTTTATATGTCAAATTTTTTTAGGAGTTAGTACTCTTTACGAATACTCATTATATCTTACTTGTTTAATAATTTATTTTTTTTATTTATAATTCCATGTGCTAAATTTTTCTAATTTAATTTAGTTTATATCTTTATTTGCCTAATTTAATTTTAGTTTAACATGCATTATAAAACTTATCTCTTGTTATATAATCTCTTTAAAACAATTTTAAACTTTTTTCTTTGGAAATTTTATGATCTTCTTTATGCATCGGGAAAATAACTAAACTTTATAATTCTAATCGAAATTTTCTGCTAATAATAATTTTTTTTATATTTTATTATATAATAATAACTTCTTTAATCGTTATGAAATTTATATTTTATATTTATATATTATATTATGTTATATTATGTAAAATTGTCATATAATTACCTCAACTTTATATATATAACTGAAAGATACTATTAGCAATAACTAAAAAAAAAAATCAAATGCTTTCACTTGACTTAAAACTAACAACTTGTATATAGAGATTTAATCACTACATGTATTATATTTACTTTTTTTTCATTTTTAACATAACTAAATATTACTAATTATATTATTTTAAAAAAGTTATGAAGATGACATGTGGTATACAGCTAGATGGCTTATATATACATATCAAAAATGAAAATTATTTTAACATTAAAAGATAATATGTGCATCTAAGAATAATTCTAAAACATTATTATATCTTTCCTTTTAATCATTTACATTACCCTTTTTCTCTTTGTTTAACATTAAATTTTCTTAATTTAATTGAGTTAAGACTTGGTAGACTATTTTCTATAATTTTATATTTCTTTAATTTAATGTTCCTTATAAAATTTACCTCTTCTTATATTCTTATGTATGTATCGAATATCTAAAATACTTTTAAAAATATTTTATTTAAATTATATTAGTAGAACGCAAAATACATACTCAATTTCTAATATATTAATTTTATATTTTTTATTAATATTTTATTTGATGTCGTCACTCAAAGAGGATGAGAGTGCGATATTAACGAAGTTCATCTCTTATTAATTACTTTTAAAAGTATTTTGTTAAGGACTGTGTTTGAAATCTCATATATTTTATTCATTTCAAAGAGGGTGAGAGTGATGAAAATGATACATCATCCCTCTATAGGCGTAGATTTAAAATATTTAAAATAATAAATTAAAAATATATTCATATCTTATGATTATTTTTTTATACATCGAGAGACTAATTAAATTTTATAATTCTAGATCAAAACTTTTTTTCAAAAAAGTAATTTTTACATTTATTATTATATTATATGATTTCATAACAGATTTGCCACACTTTTTCCATATATATATATATATGACTCAAAGATATTATTAGTAATAAGTAAAAAATTAAATACTTTTGCTTGACTTAAAATTAACCACTTGTATATAGAAATTTAATCATGTATTGTATTTATTATTTTCCTTCCTTTTTTTAAATAACTAAATATTACTATTTATATTTTAAAAAAATTATGAAGATGACATGTGACGTGAGGTTAGATTATATATATATATTATCAAAATAAAAGATATTTTTAATTAATTTTTTAAAAAAATTCTAAAATTATAAAAATTTTGTCCGAATGCGACATATGTGTATCAATCGTCATGCAAAAAAGAACGGTTAAGAATACGATAATAGCTAACCATTTAAATGCAAAAACATATTTGTGCATTCCACAAATTCTCGAACACTATAACTCATGGAAATTTACCAATCAAAACAGTCTATTTTGTTTTCTGGGAAATAAAATTGACTATTATAAAAAAATGATGAATCGGTCGGCATGTCCAAAAAGAAGGTTGCGAGGACGATCTTCCGGTCTAAATGCGTCATTTTCTAAACTTCTATCAAAATTATCTAAAAAGTTCATGATCCTATTGACTTCGAGAAGTACACGCCGAAGTTAAAAAAAGTAAAAATGGTGCACACAAGCAGTCTTTTGTTGCTGCACGATTTGAATAAATAAAAGTGAGACTGCGCAATGTATTCTCATTATATTACAAGCTATATTAGTATAAATTAAAAAAAATAAATATTTATTTAAATTTTATTTATAGAGTTTTTTTAGATACACCATTATTAACTAAATCTTCACAATTATGGTAATAGATTTTGGGCCGCAATATATTATCAATATCGATAAAATTACCAATATTTGAAGGAGAAAAAAATCACTATAACATAATTGTAATATAATATACGAATTTTTTTTCTGAAGATAACAAATAAAAAAAATCAATGGAACATGTACATTTTTATATTAATTACGAACAAAATTAATAAGGGCCTCACACGGTCTTGCCATGGGATAATCCTCCCGAAAGCTACCATTTCCAGAAGAAAAATAAAAGCACCTGCAAAAATAAAATTAAGTCATTTATTGTTTTAGAATCTTTCACCCAATATGCTATTTGATTGCAATAAATGGTTCCGGTACTTATCTTTTCATTTGGTGACTCAATGCCTAACCTATTTGAATTACGAATTCCATCTTTTCCTTTTAGTTTATTTTTTCTAATATAGAAAGCGACTTCAATCATCCAATTTCAACGAATTGATGATAAGCTAAAGTTTTAATTTATGTCCAACTAATTTGATATTTATTTTAATTCATACATCAATAAGATTTTTAACTAAATTTAAGAAAAAAAAATACGAGGACGTGCAACTCGACCCGTTTTTTTCTCTCTTTTATTTATATGTCCAAACAAAATCAATGTATTGTTTCTGGCCCCGCAGCGCATTGCTCAACAATGAATCTTAAAACATCCACAAAACATTTTAGATAGAGCGCAAAGTGTTACTTGTAGATAAAAAAAACTAATACTGTCTTTTAAATCTTTTTAAAATTTTACAAAATTGAGTCGAAATCCAAAAGTGGATAAGAAAGAATCTACAATCAATGATTTATACTATTCAATACATAAATAGATAGATTTGTTAAATATTTTTGCTATCTAAGGCGAAAGATAAAATAAAAAATATATGTCACTATTGAACTAAGGAGGTATTTGTTGTATTATCTTTCAATACTATCTAATAATTTATATTGTTTAACAAAAAAAATCACTTATTAAATTATTAGTGATATGTATTATCTTACCTACTATATATAAATAATCCGATAGCAATTCTCATGTTACTTATAAAAAAGGATTACCAAATAATATACATCATTTTACCAATTTTTTTTATAAATATTATCAAGTTACAAATTTTATATTATTAGATTATAAATTTATAAATTAATGTATTAAGTAATCAATACCCTTCAAAATAAAATAATAAAAATATTTATAATTAATATAAATGTAATTAATAAAAATATCATTTTACTTAACAGTACTTTAACTAATAACTAATGATATATTTTTATTCATAATATGATAATAATTTTATTATATAATGTCAGTATTATTATTTATTATTATAGTATATTATTATTATATGGTATATTTTATTATATTTTATTTTATTTATGAAAAAAATGAAAAAAAATAGATATGAAAACTAAATATAAATAAAATTATCATTTACATGATAATATGAAAAAAATATCTTTTTAAATAATTGAATTGTCACATTATAAACAATTCATATTCTTAGATAATCCATACTATTAATTAACAAATTAGAATAAGTAAATAAGATAATTTGATGAACTAAAATAATTTTAAATTAAAATTGTCAATAATTTAAAAATAATACACGTAGGAAAACGTGTAGTAAATGTTTTTTTTTCTATTAAGCAGCATAGTCGTCGTCATCTATTAACATCGATATTCATAATTGTTGGATCACTTGGCACCAAGAGGGGGGGGTGAATTGGTCTAAAAACGTTTTTACGACAATTAACACAAGATAGATTATCACTTAGCAAATTAAAGATAAATGCAAGAGAAAAGAGATGCAAACACAAGAAGATTTGTTGACGAGGTTCGGCCCAACTCCTTGGCCTACGTCCCCGCTCCGACTTCTCACGCCTTGAGAACTTCGGAGTTTCACTATCAACTTCTTCTTTCCGAATAGGGAGAAGAATCCTTTTACAAAACTAGTCTTTTGTCCGCTCTAGAGGTAAGACCACACC
>LTAE01015050.1:0-10788 GCA_001647135.1 Pontederia paniculata | reverse complement strand
GTTGTCTCCTCTTGAGCCCTTCGGACGACCGATCCCCAAATGTGTTTGGAAGTTGTATTCTTGGGGTCGCTCATTCATCATTCATCGGACGTCCTCCTCCTTAAAGCCCTTTCCTCTGGTCGTCATTTCTTCAACTCTGATCGACCGGTCTTCTTCGACTGCCCCCACAGTCCATCAATGTCGGTCGCCCTTTCTTCAGCTCTGATCGACCGGTCTTCCTCTTGACTGCCCCCACAGTCCAATATTGGTCGCCCTCTTTATATCTTGGATCGACCGTATATGTCTCCTCCTCCTTTCACTAGTCGACCGTTTATATCCTTAGGATGTCCATTGCACACATATGATTCTTCATGATGTGTATTACGTGTGCAGTGGTCGTCCATTCCTTTAGCTCAGGTCGACCGCTGTACTGAATTTGTTTATGTTCTGTTACAGAAATCAGCTCAAACAAGTTCATTAGTACAGACTGAGTTCACTTACAAATTTGTGATCATTCAAAACAATCTCGGAATCCTAGATTCAACAATTATGTTACTTTATATTGGATTACTTTATATTGGCACACTTTTAAAATAGTGTCTAACTGTAAAGTAACATGTTGACCAAGTCAATATGCTATTTAAGATATTTGACAAGTATAATTAATAACTCAACATTTTGAAATACTTGAAAGACCAAAATTTAAGATAGTTACAAGCGTATTAAACAAGATGTACCCTCAAAATATTTTAATATTAATCATTATTCGTATGATACATTTATTATTTTATACTACATGATTACTTTATGATTTATTATTATTTTATTAACTTATAAATAATTTGGTCAACTATTTATTTTATTATTATTTATTAATATTAAATAGTTAAAAAATAAATATGTTATTATTTATAATACTTATATTAATGTAAATTATTTAGATAATTATTTATATCCATTTTAATTATGTTACATATTGGTTCAAATGGTGTATTTATCAAATACTTTTATTAATTTAATAATTAACTCGTTACCGCTAATCGCTAATCTTTAATTATTAATTGTTATTCATAATTAATTATTAGTACATGTCATAAAGTCTAAGTAGATAAACTTATTATTGTAGGACTATCTTATTTCGGATTGTAGTTAGACGACTAATTATTATAAAATTGATAAATAATATGGGGTGAAACTAAGTTTGATAAGCACGAGTAACAGAATTGTATCATGAATTAGTAATTTGGTACTTAATTTTAGGTTGTTATTTTGATTAAAATTGATTCTTTTTTTTAATGTTAAATTAATCGGATATTAATAATTTTTATGAGGGAGAGAAATTGCTCCGTCTTTGTGTGTATGATTTAACTGGCGACCGCGTGTTCTATGCGCCTCAGTGGATCCAGGCGGGGTTTGGCGCGCGACAACCATCATGACGTGTGCGTGCCGGTCGGCTCCTCAGGCGCGACCAAAAAGCTACTCGCTGTGCAAAATTCTGCATGATCTCTCTACTTCTCTCCCAAAAGCTGCCATTCGCGTGCTTCATTAACAAGCAAAACTCCACCTTTTCCCCTCATCAACTCCATTGTTAATAAGCATGCACCTTTGATCTCCTCCCTAAATCTCAGAGAATACATAAGCATGCAATGATTTCTTTGGCACCAAAATATTACCCAAAGAAGGCGAGAAATCATGCTGCTCATGGCATAATACTGCGCCAGAATTTGTCGACCACAAACAGCAGCTGGTTCAAACCTTTTCTGCTTTCCATCTCTTCAATCTATATAAAGTCGACCAGAGACACGAGTCATGGCCATTGTGCACGCAGAGATGGAGGGAGAGAAGAAGAGAAGGCCAAGCAGGGAAGTGGAGCTGCTGGAGGTTGCCATGGCAGCAGCAGGAGCTGCTCTATTCGTCTCAGGCCTCAAGAAGATCCTGCCGTTCGTCCTCAGCCGATGGCCCGCGTCTCTGCTCATGGCGCCTTCTCCGTTCCTCCTGCTTCTCCTGAACCTCGTCATTACGTTCGTCGTCGTGGAGTCGGTCCGACCGGAGGCCGCCGCCGCCGATGCTGCCAATGGCGCCGGAGCATGGAGGAAGAGCAAGAAGAGCAAGAACAAGGTCTGCAGGGAAGCGCTGAGGGGCGCCAAGGCTTCGTCAGTGGCAAAAGAGAATAAACAGGGTGGGGTCTGTGGACGAAGCTGTGCGGCGGCGGCGGCCGAGGAATCGGGGCCGAAGGAGGAATGCTGGGACGACGAGGAGTTGAACGCGAGAGTGGAGGCGTTCATAGCTGCGTTCCGGCAGCAGCTCAGGGTGGATTCCACTACCTCCTCCGGAGCTCACAGAGCGACCCCAAGGCCAAGGACTACGTCGACATGTTGATTCCACGGGGATCAGAAGAAGTGAGCTAGGAATGGTTCATGTCTGGATATAAAATTGTAATTTCCAGTTGCTTTCTTGATGAAGACCAGATATAAAATTCCATGCGAGGGGGCCCTCGTGTTGATCCATTTTATTTTCTTTATGAAATATCGGCTTATTAAAAAAATAATTTCATACTATTTGAGAGAGATGAATAAAATTTGAGAAAATAAATTATATATTTTTAAATAAACTTTTTATTTATAAAATTCTTATCTTTTATATTTTCAAAGCAGTTTTTTTTTCGTATTCAAAATCATATAAACCACTTAGCCAAAAATTATTTTTTGTTGTTGTGAGCAGTACATGTTAATTAGCTTAACATGTTTTTGCATACAGAGTATAGACTATTTAATAGATTATGCATTAATGGCTGAAATATTAAACTCAATAATCTATGTGTGACGTCGAATGACTATTATACTTTTCTCCAATATCAATACTTAATTCTCTTGTAATTTCCGTAGAAAAGAAATTAGTCCAATAGAATTTAAGTTTTTCCTAATAATATTATTAAATTTCAGAAACGGTCATAATATTCTTGATATTATCGGAAAAAAGTAAGGGAGTCTTGAAAGTTCCACATAAATAGTCACTCGTTTTATGAAAAAAAAAAGAGGAAATACAGAATTTTAACATCTACGAAGTAATCTTTCAAGGCTTAAAACATGTTACTAAGCCTGAAGTACCTCAAAAAAATAATTTAAAGATTATTTTGTTTAAAACAATTCAATTTAGTTTTGCACGATACTTATATTTACACCGTATAGCAAATGAATTTGACTGCACAGAATTTATCTCTCGACTCTGTTTGAACGACTAATAATTTAAAGTTTAAACAATTAATAATGAAATCTAATCTAATTAATATATAACGATCAAATTTTAGCAATTTAATTATTGATTTAAAAGGGCATAGATAATATTTTAAATAGTGTTAGGTATAAATTAGTCTATCAATGACTCAAAAAGTTTATAGATAATATTTTAAATAGTTCAAATTATTATATGCATTCTAAATTAATTATTATTAATTATTTTAAATATATTATTAAGGAATATAGTGACAAAGTAGAATTAAAAATTTATTTATCGATAATTAAGTAGTGTATATATATATATATATATATATTTATATTCAAATAAGAGACTTCATAAATTAACAAATCAGACATCGAAATATTCACATATTACAGAAAATTCTTGTGACAAATAATAATTAATGATAAAAAGTTCTAAAAAAATATTCAAATGATTTCTTGCACTGATCATATCGTTAACCTTCAATATTCATCTTTCAACTATTTATCGAATTTATTAAATAAATTAAAAATAATTTAACAAGATCGATATATTGCTTAAATTATTCTTTAATACGTATCATACAGTATTATAATTAATTAACCTCTATATTCGAGGCTAACAATTACATATAAATTATTTTAATAAATTCTTTATAGTGCGAGTTCGGTAGCACCATAATCTAACAGTTCGTCTCTCTTTCCTGGCCCAGCTGAGCTGACTGCCAAGCACCCCCACCCCACCATCTTTTTCCCGTCAGTCCCGAGTCCTCTCTCTCTCTCTCTCTCTCTCTCTCTCTCTCTNCGTCTCTCTTTCCTGGCCCAGCTGAGCTGACTGCCAAGCACCCCCACCCCACCATCTTTTTCCCGTCAGTCCCGAGTCCTCTCTCTCTCTCTCTCTCTCTCTCTCTCTCTCTCTATGAGAGAGAGAAAAGAGGAGCATCAGGGCCGAGGCAGCGTCACGCCAAACGCCAAATATGTGTGTTTTCTGCGCCACCGACCGACCGCACAGCCCTCGTCGCGAAATGCCACGCCCTGCTGCTCCATACTTAATTCTTCATTTCCTCCCTACCAAAGCTCTTTCTGCTACTAGTTATTACCACTCTAATGATCCACAAGGCGACAACAGTTTCATCCAAAAAAAAAGTGAAACTGGAAAAAAACTGAGAGAGTGTTAACCCACAGGAAATTGATGGGTTATTCTTTGGACTCTCTTAGACAGGAATGCCTGTAGAGAGATTGTAGCACTCCATCTCACACAGGAAAAAAAGGAGTTTTGTTGGCAATGCTGAGTTCATTTCTCAGGTTGCTGCCATGGATTGCTACAAGATGGAGCGTTTTTTTGTTAGATTTGGGTTCCTAAGTTGCAGCGTTGAGGAAAAGTGGTTTCTTGCCAGCCCTGACGCGCCAGTGCTTTACGAGGAGATTTGAGTGGGGGATTGGAATAAAAGAAGTGAAGAAAAAATGGTCTTTTTTGTTCAGTCCCTGCTTTGTCCATCCATGTCTGGAGGAAGAACGAGGTGTTGGCCATCCTTTTTTGCTTTGTTGTCAATCTTAGTGCAAAAACTGAAGTAGGTCCTTGGTCTCTTTTCCAGCTTTAGACTTCTCTTCTGACTTCAACAGACGTGTGGCGTCCTCGAGTCTGCCATCTGCTGTCGCGTCTCATTGTTGGTTCCAGTTTCATGCCAGTGTTCCATCAAGAACAGTAGCATTCTAAATTGGCGTCAAAATGGCATCTTGGGAACCGCTGGGCGAGCTCTCGAACGTGGCCCAGTTGACAGGCCTCGACGCCGTCCGCCTGATAGGGCTTATTGTGCAGGCAGCGACGACTGCACGCATGCACAGGAAGAACTGCCGCCAGTTTGCGCAGCACCTGAAGCTGATCGGCAATCTGCTACAGCAGCTCAAGATCTCTGAGCTCAGGAAGTACCCGGAAACCAGGGAGCCTCTCGAGCAGCTCGAGGACTCACTCCGGCGGGCTTACATTCTTGTGGACAGCTGCCAGAACAGGAGCTACTTGTACCTTCTTGCAATGGGCTGGAACATTGTCTACCAGTTCAGGAGGGCTCAGAATGAAATCGATCGCTACCTCCGACTTGTGCCACTCATCACTCTAGTGGATAATGCCCGGGTCAGGGTAAGAATTCTGTATTACAATGCAAATTTTATGTTATATTTGCATTGATCGATTTTACGATGCAAATAATGGTTATAAATTTCGTTTTCCAGTCTATCAAACAGATATGTCTGTAAATTCTGTTTCTCTAAGGTGTAACCTTTAGCCATTTCCTTGCGGAAATACCTTTCATAACATACTTTGTCGAATTGTTATGGAGTTTTAGTATATATTAGCAGCTAATATATAGGTGAAAGTACTTTAATCCTTGGTCAAGAGTGCTCATGTGAAGCAATAAACTACACTGCGAACGGTGTGCAACTGCTTTGATAAATTCTTTGTAGGTGATGAAATTATCATGTCAAAACTGCAAGGCCAACACTGTATCCATATTTCACTCTTTTTCTATTTCAACCAGGAAAAGCTGGAATACATCGAGAGGGATGAGTGTGAGTATTGTCTAGATGAAGACGACAGAAAGGTCCAAGATGTCATTTTGGATCGTGATCCATCTACAGACCATACCACAGTGTTAAAAAAGTCTCTTTCCTGTTCATATCCAAATTTGCCATTTGATGAAGTTCTAACAAAAGAAAAAGAGAAGCTTCAAATTGAACTTCAAAGATCACAGGTAAACATGGACATGGGTCAGTATGAAGTGATCCAGCATTTGATTGATGTGACACAAAACATGGCTAGTGTCAGAGAGGAGAAAGATCCACATCCCAAAAGGCCGGAGAAAGTTGAATATCAAGATGCAAATACTGAAAAAGATTATTCATATAAACCAAATCATCAGGGTGATGCCAAAACAGATTCAAGGTTTGCTTTTGTTCCTCGTGTCTTTAAGCAAGTCCGGATGGTTTCATTTTGATTATAACATTATATTTTTTTTATATTCTGCTAATTGGATCATAATCTGTATTTGCTGAGCATTGATTTGGAAATTTTACCAGTATTCTGATGTGCCTTTGTTCCAACATGCTAGCGCATAGTATCATAAACATACATTCATGATGTATCCAGCCACTGTGAGTTTATAAACAAATCAAGATCCCTAGCAATCTTCTACACTAAACCATGAGTCCAACAGGTCACTTCGAGACTGTAAAAGTTGTGTGACGGAGCCCTATTTATATACATGGTCTGTTAAAACATGATTCCATCACTTGAAAAGCCTTAACAGGGAAGAAAAGAACATCATATTATAAAATGGTACCATTTGAAATTTGCCTCTCATCATTGTTTTATGAATTTCTATCACCTGAGAAGCCTTAACAGGAGCACTCTGAAGACAAGTTTTGAGTAAGCATCAACTTCAGTAACTAATACTTCTTCTTTTTTCTTATAGATATGCTTCACCAGTTTCCTCTAGTCATGTTATGAACTCAAATAAAGGATATAGCATGCATGAAGAATGGCATTCAGATTTGCTTGGATGTTGTTCAGAGCCCTATTTATGTAAGAGATCTTTTAGAACCTAATTCATTTTATGAATCGTCCTATATTGCACATACCGAGCTTGATGACTTTGTTTAACCTGACTTCTTCATTTTTGTTCTTTGTAAAAAAAATACTGAATTATAGCAAAGGTTTACTGAACTAGATTGTTAAGAATTGCACATAATTGAAAGTTGTTCTCTGTGAGACCTGTAATTGCAATACAAAAATTGGCTTCTCTGAACAGGCGATAGGATCAAATAAGAATTTTCATCAGGTGATATGCAAAGATACTATTTAAGATTTATGGTTCTTGCTGAAAGATCATATTTCTAAATCCTGCAAGTAACACACATAGAACAAATTTATTTCACATAAACAGCAGAACTAAGATGGATGAGATATGGACAGGTACTTATGGGTCCACTTTTAGTAACCCTGCAGATTGTGCCAGATATTTGGAGTAGAAATTCAGTAGGGTCACAAGTTCAGCTATGTGGTGTCCAACCTATAGGGATACTCGAGGAATTGAGGTTGTTATTGAGTATATGTAAACATTTGTCTACTTGTATCGTAGGATCCTTCACCAATAGAAGTTTGTTTTGTTGAAAGGAATAGTTGTTTGCATACCAATCCTTGTTTGCAGTGTGTTCATTTGAAGTACTGCGTACAAACTTAGGAGGCTTTATAATGAAATAAAATGTAAGTACTTTTACTATTATGCTTAAAGAACTTCTGTCAAAATTTTCCTTGTGACAATGAAAGTTTCTTCATGTGTATTTTTGAATTGTCCCTCAAAAAATCGTTATCTTGTTCCTCCAACTCATTTTAGTCCCGAGGAACTGCTTTCCTCTTTGTTGATTGAATATCAAGTGATTTTCTGTCCCTAATATGATAAGAGGAAAAGGCACCGAAACATGTTACATCCACGATTTATTTTCCGTTTAAAGGACCTTAGTTTTGGTGCTAGTTGTCAAATTAGATGTGCTACCAACAATCCTAAAAGTTTAAACCGTTAGGAAAACAACATCTTTATATTCATAGACTACACTCCCTTTCACGTGTGAGTTGCTGATAACTTTGGTCTAACCCAAAGGCCAACACGTTGACAACTAAGGGTGAATTAATTTTTTTAATAGAGCGATGGAGGTTTGAACTCAGCACCTCTTGTTCTGATGCTATGATAAATTAGACGTGCTACTAATAATCCTAAATGCTTAAATTGTTAGGAAAAATAATATCTTTATATTTATATACTTAACACTAGTTACACTTATTTATTCTTGCAGGTTTCAGAACTTTCTTTTTTCCTTGCGGGACATTTTCTCAAATTGCATCGGTAGCAAAAGGCAGACCCATGTGTATGTGGCTTTTATTCTGATCATTCATAATTGCAAGTTGTATATTACTCATTTCTGATTTCTTTCTCTCTTGCAAGCAGTAAATCATGATTTATCTCTTTTCTGAAATAATAACAAATTGCTTAATGCTGATATTCTTTTTAAGTTCTCATATTCAGTGACTTGATTATTGTTTTCGATATTGCTGTTAGCACTCATTGGTGAGGCCTGACTTTCTACTTGTTAAACTTCTAAATGCAGACTTAAAGAAACCAACCTTGTAACTGAAAAAAACAAGCGAACCAGATTAAACTCTGGTACCAACCCCTAGGAGAAAGGTGTTGACCTGTGTTACCAATCCAGCAGACTAAGGATGTGTAAGCATGAATGTGGTTGTAAGTTATAAAACTACAAATTGTACATGTAAATTTCTTTAGATGATAATACAACTCAGCATAGTGTCAACTATTGAACCATGAATCTCAGACTTTCTCACTAGACTAGAAGTTTCAACAATCTGAAACTACAATTTGATCATGGTGAGCGCCTGTCTGTCGACATATTGGTATTTTACAAGACATAATTAACCCTAAAGTTTTGTACTGTTTATAATCAAAGACTTCCTAAAGAATATCAAGAAGCTAATATTGTTATTTTTTTAATTGTCAGATTAATTAATTATTACTTACTCATTGCATCAGTACTCCCAACATAGAAAAAAGAAGCTGAATCCTGTGTCTGTTGAAGCTTGATACGTAATGTTGAAAAAAATTGAAACCTTATACTCCGTTAAATGTAAGATTCGTAAGATTTTACTCTTTGACGGCAGCTACCTTCAAGAAATAATTCTCCTCCTTTATAAATGGATTATGATATTTGAAATTTACTTATGCCATTCATGATGCCATTTGTATCATAATTTAATTAAGAGATCTTAGGTTTTGAGAACTTTCAGGAAACTTGCTGATTAATTATAGAAAATACTTGTATTCATATAATGTTGATGTTAAAAGTACTTTAGTCTCCTTTGTATTTCTGAGAGGAGGATGGTTACTGAGAGTAACTGTCCATTTTATTAATAATTGTGCCAGTTTACATGAGTGTATTACAATTCAGATTTGCAATTTCATCCATTCCCTCCCTAGATTCTCGGCTACAACTACAATATTTGCAAAATCATATACCCGTTCCCTTCTAAAGATACATCCATTTCTTTAAACCAAGAGAGACCACAAAAAGGCAAAAGGTGCCACACGGCGTCTTCTTGAAACATTAAACTGAACCTGGTCTTGACCTCCACCTGTTCTGAAAGAATTCCAGAAGCTTTTTGCCGACCCTGAATCAATCCACCCACAGCCAGATCTGTGCCACACCAAATAATTTGTTGGTGTAGTGTTCACATCTAAGACCACCTCAGTCTACAACAGTTTGTTGGTAATCTCCCAGGTCTAAGGAGCCAAGTAAATATTTTAAACCATAGAGGCATCTTTAATTCCCTTATCATCTTGCAGTCATCGTGCCAATTACCACTATCCAAAACTTTATACATTGCACGGACGGAGAATTGACCAGCAGACCATCTCCATGAATAATTTTGTGCAGAATCTGGTGCTTTACCTTCATGCATCCCCATTAACATTAGTAGATCATCCATCCTTTGGCCGGAGAGAGCAAAAGAAAATTCTGGAGTCTAGACACCATTTGCCAATAGGTTCTCAGATCAATATTTGGCAACCACAACATTCCTTTCCTGAGCAATTGCATATAATCTCGGAAACTGAACAGAAAACGGCTCACTAATAGCCCAAGGATCCTCCCAAAATACGAAAATAGTACCTGATCCCAATAAAGCTGTGAAAAAAATTCTTAATTTTGTTAAGATGGATATCACTCCTTTCTAACAAGATGATGCTCCATGTGGAACAACCGATATGCATTCCCATGATGAAGTGCTACCATAACAAGCAGTTATCATCGAAAACTAGATATCAATGTCATTCCCCATGATTCTGATCACCTACTTAGCAAGCCAGGTCTCGTTCATTTCTTTAAGTGATCGAATCCCCAAGCCTCACTATCCACAATTCCTCCCACTCATCTGGCAGCATCCGCCTGAGGCCCATAAACACATGATATAAGGACTTTGGAACCATTTGATTTTCGTGTTAAAACTGCCGAAATTGAGTGTGCATCAATACTTTCTGCCATCTGTTAGAATGTGTTCTCTGTCCATCCTAATAGACACCTGTAACGCCCCCAAACCCACACCCCGCCACGTGGCAAAGATGTGGACCTGAAGACGATACACATCATACTTAATCTTGACTTTTGGGTTGACACCAAGACTGGTCAACTAAATGCGGAATACATATAACAATCATTCATAAACACTGCGCTCCCAATCATTCAATGCATGGCGGCCTCATCATTAATTTCGTGTGGATGATTGACCCTTTATCTTGTCCACATATTAGTCCTTAAGATTACATAAACGTTTCACATCATCTGATAAAAGAATAGATCATAAAATTACTCTGCACAACTATGGTCACAGCCTGTGGTGGCTTCGTCACGGCCCGTGACGGCTCTTCACGGCCCGTTATGGCTTCGTCACGGCCCGTGACGGATCTTCACGGCCTGTGACATCTGTCACGGCCGTCTGGGTGTTTCCTTTAGCATGGTCACGGCCCGTGAC
>LTAE01015049.1:0-10789 GCA_001647135.1 Pontederia paniculata | reverse complement strand
AAGTTTCGGCGACACGGAGAGGAGAAATGGGGAAAGAGATGATTGTGAGCGTGTGTGTTAGGGTAAGGGTGGGTTTCGAGACGAGGGCAAAAAAAAAATCCGTGCTGCAGAACCGAGCGGTTCCACGAAAACGGTGGAACCGCTCGACCAGAACCCCGGGCTGCCCGTGTGCTGCCCGGGGTTCTGGGTCATCAGGTTCGCATGACAGGTTCCATCACTGTTTGCTAGAACCGATGGGAACCCGACCCGGGTTCTGGGTCGGGTTCCCATGCCAAACTAAGCCCAAAGCCATGTTTGGTGAAGAATAAGAGTGATGAAAATTAGAGAGAATATTTTTTTTTCTTTTGAAAAGAATAGAAGTAAAATATTCTTATGGTGCTGTTCTAGTAAGGTGTTTAGATGAATTAATTAATATTATAATAATTAAAATTAAATATTTGATTAAAGTGAGAAAAATAAAATTAATATTAAATTTATGGACGTCCATTCTCTGGTCGCCCGCTGCTTCAGCAGAGTGGACGTCCGTTGATCCTTCTTCAGCTTCATGGACGTCCATCCTCTGGTCGCCCGCTGCTTCAGTAGAGTGGACATCCGCTGATCCTTTTTCAGCTTTCTTCAGCATCTCTGGTCGCTCGATGATCCTTCTTCATCTTCATGGACGTCCACTCTCTGGTCGCCCGCTGATCCTTCTTCAACTTCAGCTTTCTGGACGTCCACTGATCTTTCTTCAGCTTCCTTCAATATCTCTGGTCGCCCACTGATCCTTCTTCAGCTTCATGGACGTCCACTCTCTGATCGCCCGCTGCTTCAGCAGAGTGGACGTCGCTGATCCTTCTTCAGCTTCCTTCAACATCTCTGGTCGTCCACTGATCCTTCTTCAGCTTCATGGACGTCCACTCTCTGATCGCCCAGTGCTTCAGCAGAGTGGACATCCGTTGATCCTTCTTCAGCTTCATGGACGTCCACTCTCTGCCTGATTAATTCTAATTAACTATACATTATTATGTATTTATTAAAATAAAAAAAATTCAATACGGTAAAGTAAAAGCAAGAAAAAAATTGTTCTTGCCAAGAGCAAGAATAATTTGTTCTTGCTTTTGTAATAAAAATGAGTAGTTTTGGCAAATTCGAGATGATTTCAAAAAGTAAAAGAATTATATTATTCTAAGGATGTTTGGGTGCAAATGCAAGAATAAGGAGATTATTTCCCTCTAATTTCCATACCAAACAGAGTCCAAGAGAAAGAAAATAGCAAATATGAGGACCCCCAAGAAGTTGGTGTCCATTGCACCAACTCCATGCTTCTAAGCCAATACCCAAACTAACTGATTAATGCTTAAAATTGTATTTCCTGTCATGAAATGACCATTCTGCTACTACCTTGAGTTAACTCAACAAAGCATCACGGAATTGGGAGCTTGGAGGAGACAAGGGTGATCTGGGAATGCAAACAGAGCTGCACAGTAACATAACACAGCAGTCTTACTTTGTAAACACTCTAAAGTTCATTTTGACCCAACACCCCCAGACCTACCAAATCTGACACTGTTCAGGAGAAAAAAATGACACAAATGAGAAGTTAAACACTTACATGCCCTCAATCTTTTATATCTAATAGACCAAACACTTGCTTATATAAGGCCTCCCTAGCATTCACATCCCTGTACCAAGCCGAGAGTGCAACTGTACTTCCAAACCAATCCATCATTCTGGGAGGTACTGCAGATTCGTACAGAGCGATGGCTGCAGCTCTCTATCAATTAATCGCTTCTTTGTCAACTTTTCTTCCTGTCCTTTGTGTTCTCCTGGCGATGCCACATCGTTCTGCCGCCATTACCAGGCACTACAAATTTGATGTATGTTGTGCAATATATATGTGTGGGTTTGTGTGTTACTAGGGATGACATCACTCGTAAAAAGTTTAATGTTATTGCAGATTAAAATGACGAACGTGACAAGGCTGTGCGACACGAAGAGCATAGTGACGGTGAACGGGCAGTTCCCCGGGCCTAAGATTGTAGCAAGAGAGGGCGACAGGGTTGTTGTTAGGGTCATCAATCATGTTCAGAAGAACATCACAATTCATTGGTACGAGCTCTGCGAACTGCCTACCTCAAATCTTTCCATGTTGGCCACATTTTGAAGTGGCTACGAGTTTCATGATTGCTTTTATTGTGAAACAATGTGATACATTTGTTTATCTGCAAATCTTGTGCACTGCAGGCATGGCGTGAGGCAGCTTCGAAGTGGATGGGCAGATGGCCCTGCATACATCACCCAGTGTCCAATCCAGTCAGGGCAGAGCTACGTGTACAACTTCACAATTACAGGCCAGAGGGGCACGCTGTGGTGGCACGCCCATCTCTCATGGCTGAGGACCACTGTGTATGGACCTATCGTCATCCTTCCAAAAATTGGTGTTCCTTACCCCTTCGCCAAACACTACAAGGAAATCCCAATCATCTTCGGTACTTATAATCACAACACATAAAACTTATACCCGATTAAGCTCAAATTTATCAGCTGATTTCATCTGCACTCATTTGAACAGGAGAGTGGTTCAAGTCTGATCCCGAGGCTGTGATTGCTCAGTCTCTTTGGACTGGAACAGGCCCAAATGTCTCTGATGCTTACACCATCAAGGGACTCCCTGGTCCTCTGTACAATTGCTCAAGCAAAGGTGATGAACTAATCATTCTGAAGCAGCAAATTGTCGATTGGTTTATTTGATCTTTAACGTGCATGCAGACACCTTCAAGCTCAAGGTGAAGCCGGGAAGGACGTACCTCCTCCGGCTGATCAATGCTGCACTCAATGATGAGCTCTTCTTCAGCATCGCCAACCATACCCTCACCGTTGTCGAGACCGACGCCAGCTACGTCAAGCCGCTCGCCGCCGACGTCGTCCTGATCACGCCTGGCCAAACCACCAACGTCCTCCTCCACGCCTAGCCGACCTTCCAAAACGCCACCTTCGCCATGGCTGCGAGGCCTTACGTCACTGGTCAGGGCACGTTCGACAACACCACCACCGAAGGCTTTCTGGAATATCAAACCTCTGGGAACACCTCTTCGATGCCCATGAAGAAATTACCGCTGTTCAGGCCATCTCTTCCGACTCTCAACGACACCGCCTACGCCACGAATTTTACCACCAGCCTCCGTAGCCTGGCCAGCGCGCAGTACCCGGCCGTCGTTCCACAACAGGTCGACCGGCGATTCTACTNTCTTCCGACTCTCAACGACACCGCCTACGCCACGAATTTTACCACCAGCCTCCGTAGCCTGGCCAGCGCGCAGTACCCGGCCGTCGTTCCACAACAGGTCGACCGGCGATTCTACTTCACCGTCGGCCTCGGCACGCGCCCTTGCGCCAGGAACCAGACCTGCCAAGTCCCAACGGCACCAAGTTCGCGGCGTCCGTCAACAACATATCCTTCGTTCTTCCGACGACCTCTATGCTTGAGGCCCACTACAAAGGGATATCCAAGGGCGCGTACACCACGGACTTCCCCAGCAACCCGCCGTATCCTTTCAACTACACCGGGACGCCGCCTAACAACACGCTCGTCACCAATGGCACCAAGGTGGTGGCGCTTCCGTTCAACACCAGCGTGGCGCTGGTCATGCAGGACACGAGCATCCAGGGAGCCGAGAACCACCCGCTGCATCTGCACGGCTACAACTTCTACGTAGTCGGACAAGGCTTCGGAAACTACGACCCGGTGAAAGACCCTCGCGGCTTCAACCTCGTCGACCCGATTGAGAGGAATACCATTGGAGTTCCTGCCGGCGGCTGGGTGGCCGTCCGCTTTAGAGCCGATAACCCAGGTGAGGACATGCTATATATATATGGAGCTCGTTGCTATGGACCTGAAGGGATTCTAATGCATATGTATGCGAACAGGTGTCTGGTTCATGCACTGCCATATCGACGTTCACCTGAGCTGGGGTCTGTCAATGGCGTGGGTGGTGGACGACGGCGAGCTGCCGAGCCAGAAGCTGCCGCCGCCGCCGGCAGATATCCCCAAGTGTTGATTTCTGCAGTTCACTCACCATTCTATCTTGTCACTAATTTGCTTGGCTGCATGCCCTTCTTTTTGTTCATAGCTTCTCTGTTGATGTCGTCTGTCGACCTTGAATTTGTATTTGGTGTGATTTATTTGCTCAATGTTGAGGTCACAAATGGCTTCATTTTGACGTGTGATTATTTTCATATTTATAATAAGTTCCAGATGTTGTATGTTGGCAACATGCCAATAAAAAATTTTGATGTGGATCACCTTCTCGGACCAAACAGCCAAGCACCGACATAGCACATGAAAAAGGTAGTAAGAGAGCATGACTAAAGAAAGTTGAGAAGTCGAGATGAGCTCCGATCAACTCATCCAACTTGGACGTGCCTGCGTAACACACGAAGACATCCATCCCCGGCCGTAAAAGACCAAGTCCCAACCCAACAAGCTCCATCGGAAGGTCGAATGGCCCCCTGGGGCTGCGCGCACTTTCAGTGAGGTCCTCCAGGGCCACCACGGGAGGAACTCCGACCGGCGACTCCCAAACATTGATCCAGGAGTGATAGATTCACAAGATAAAGACTCGATAGATCTGACCAACCCTTTGTGCCCAAAGGTTAGAATCAAATATGAAGATCTTAAGGAGATCTGCAACCCATGGAAAGAAGCCTAGCTCATTGGTGGCAGCTCTGGGAATTTAAAGGACAAATCTCGCTAACGGATCTACCCAACAACTACTTCCTGGTCCTGTTGACGCAGCGGGGGATGTGGAGACGTCAAGAACATAGGAGACGATGGGAAAAATAGAGTCACGTAGAACCTTTTAACCAGGAGAGTTTTTACGTAAAAAAAAACTTAATGCATTAACTCCAACTGAAGAGATTACATCTGGACTCACATATTTATAGTAGAAGATTTTTTCTGTTTAAGAGAAACTAAATCTAATCTGACTCAAAGATAAATTTCTAATAAACCAAAACTTAATATCCTAACCTTATCTTCTAATCAATCTGTGACTTCATTTTCTACTATGACTCAAAGTCAGGTTAATTTCCAACATACTCCCTCTTAATCCTGACTTTATTCTGCATCTCTGCTTACATGAGCCTTGCCGCCATCATTAGCATTGGCTCCTCTTCTTCCACATAAGAAAGATTTGCTTCTTCGGTGGATGACTTGTTCTTGCACTCATTTGCATAATGCCCCATCTTGCCGCACTCGAAGCACTTGATGTGACTCTTGTCTCGTCCACCTCTGCGTGAGCCATTCTTGCTTGAGTCTCTACCACATCACCATTTGCCACGTCGATCTTTGCCACAACCTCGTCCATCTCGATCGTCGTCGCTGTCAGAATATGAGGTTATGTCCTTCTTCTTTGATGACACACCTTTCAAATGGCATAGTATTGATGTCACAGAATTGTTCAATACCCACAATGATAGGAAAGAACCTATCTGGCACAATGTCTAGCAACTTCTTCACTAGAGCAGCATCATCCAACGTCGACCTCAAGTTGATGTACTTTGCTGACATCCCCGCCAGCTTTCTAGCGTACTCGTCCAAGGTCTCTCCCTCCTTCATCCGCAGTGCGTCGAACTCAATCTTCATATTTGATAGGCGTGCCGCCTTGATGCGATCAGCTTCGACAAACCTCGTCCTGAGGCTGTCCCAGAGCTCCTTAGCCGTCTTCTTGCTGGCTACCTGCAAAAGGATATCTTTTGGAAGAGTTTGGAGAAGATACGCCCTCGCCAACTTGTCTTTCTTGGCGTCCACGGTAGTTCCTTCCGCTAGTATTACCGCATCCCAGACGCCCTGAGCATCCATCAAGGCCTCTATCTTAATTGCCCAAGTGATATAGTTGGTCGTCGTCAACTGCGGGTAATGGAACGACACTCCGCCGCCATCTTTACCTCCCGCGATATGGGGAACCATCGACATGGTTCAATGCGCGCTGCTCTTCCACCTGAAGGACTAGCTCTCTGCCGTCAATATGATCTTCGGCTGGAGAGGGAAATACTTCGATCCTTCGAGTATTTGGAACACCTCCAACCCCCTCACCCTGGCGTCTGCAGGATCCTCCGACGCTCCTCCCTCCGGAGCCGGATCAGATCGGCTTCGGTGTTCGCTTCCTGCGAGCCACCGCCTTGCTGCCCTCCTGATGTGCGCGTTGTCTACGCACTCCGCGTAGTCCTCATCGTCCACTGGTCGATCGTCGACACACAGTCGACGAACTCGGCCACCACCAGGGAGTCTCACCTGACCAGTGTCGCGCTACGCACCCCGCGTAGTTCTCGCCGTCCACTGGTCGATCGTCGACACGTCGATGAACTTGGCCACCAATAGTTAGGCACACCTGACCAGTGTCGTGGGCAGCAATGTCGATCGAACATAGTACTGTGTCAGTCCTTCGATACAAGTACTACCTCCGATCCGCAGCACCGTGTCAGTTCATCGACACGGTCACGACCCACGTCCTGAAGCATCGTGTCAGTCCTTCGACACGGTGACCGCCTCAAACCTTGACGGCGTTCTAACAGAAAGAAGATATCCTTCTCCCTCCTTTAGCTCGAGCAATCTGTAGTGCCCAGCCGGTGAAGCCGCCGATGCTGCTGCAATTTATCGAGTAGTCCCATCTTCTCTCTCTCTCCCCCTGCGGATGACAAGGGCAGCAGCTATGGCAAATCCCGCCTGATCTCAGTCACCAGGGACAGGCGTGGTGCAATGAGAAGGCTGCTCCTGGTTCTATTTCTATCGTTGACGACAATCTTACGTTGCTTCAACCGCCCCTGTTCCTTAGCTTCAAAGAATGCGCTAAGCTTGATTGTACGAGCAGCAACCTCTTCCTCCTTTGTTGGCTAGGTAAGCTTGCATGTGACCACGCAGAACTGTCACCTGTAAGCTTCTTCTTCCACGTCTCCAGCCACGTACGAGGAGGTTCAGGCGCCGACCTAGGCCTTCGCTACTCGTGCTCCCTTCCCGTGTTCTGAGTCGCCGCCTTCTGCCTCTGGCTCCGATGCCAAAGGAAACCTCTTTCTGAATGGGAAGATGCCGCCTTCCTGAAGCTATGCTGCTTCTTGCAGGATCTCCCGAGCGTTGAACCGTTGCTCTGATAGGATTGCTGAAACCGCTTCTCTCAACGAGAGCCGCTTCCTGTAGATCTTCTCCTAGTCGTGGCCAGCAGCAATGATGATCACTGCACTTGGCCACCGAGACCAGGGCCACCCGATCTCTCTCGACCTCAGCTCTGAGGCGGTAATGCAGGTTTCCTCTCCCCCAGGAACTCAAAGCCGTCAATGAACCAGTTGTAAAAAAACAAGCATGCACTATCAATGGAGACAACAACTCCTCCGTCTGACCTCCGAGATTCGCCTCTTGACACTCTCAAGCGTCTCGTCCCCTCGTTGTCGGACAGGTTGCAGGTGACCTTCTTCCAGGCCTTCGGCGACGTCCGAACGATTGAAGATGACGAGCTCAATATTCTCCCCACCTCCGTGTTTAGCAACGCCGCGTCGTCGCTGCTGTGGCCCTCAACGTCAACCACCTGCTTCCAGATATCAGAGAGTCCTCCCCCAGCTTCTAGTCGACGTCAACTGATCCTAGGACCTCACCGGTGCTCTGATACCATATGTTACATATGTTGACGCAGCGGCGATGTGGAGACGTCAAGAACAGAGGAGACGATGGGAAAACCAGAGTCACGTAAAAAAACTTAATGCATTAACTCCAACTGAAGAGATTACATCTGGACTCACATATTTATAGTAGAAGATTTTTTCTGTTTAAGAGAAACTAAATCTAATCTAACTCAAAGACAAATTTCTAATTAAACCAAAACTCTAATATCCTAACCTTATCTTCTAATCAATCTGAGACTTCATCGTCTACTATGACTCAAAGTCAGGTTAATTTCCAACAGGTCCAACTGTCATGCACAGAAGACCACGACTGGGCGCTCACCGAGGGGCCTTGGTCGATATTTGGCCACTTCCTCACTATCAGAGAATGACAAGCTGACTTTCGGCCATGGGAAGCAACGATACACAAGATGGCCACCTCGGTGCGGATTATTGATCTTCCCATCGAGCTGCACAACGTCAAAATTCTCCGATGAATAGGTTGTTGTCTTGGGAAGCTGCTTAAGATTGACAAGTTTGTTGGCACCCGGGGGAATTTCACTCATCTCTGCGTAGAGCGTCTCTATGATGACCCGGTAGCGCCCATGGTGGAGATCCGTGGAAGAACATTCAAGGTCGAATATGAAGGCGTATGGATGCTATGCTTCTAGTGCATGAAAATTAGACACAAATGTGAGCTATGCCCTATTGCTGTGGTGAAGCAAGCCGTCCGCACGCCGGAGCTAGAGCCAGAGAAGACAAATCCAAGTGCTGCGAAAAAACCGGTCCATGGTGCTTGGAGCAACCCAAATATCGAGGTATTGAATGAATTGCGTGATACAATCGAGAGGCCGATAGACAAGACTGACATACCGAGCTCACTTTTTAGAGCATGACTATTGGTCAAATCAAGACGCAGGAAGAATGCAATACCCGCATCGACAAAGGTCCCCAACGACTCTGATCATAGAGGAGCTTTATCAATTGGTCCTAGGAAGGTTCCTAACGGTAAGCAAGTTGGGTCACCTGGTACCTCACTCACACCACATGTCCCATCTAGCGAGCAGCCATTTAATGCGAGACAAAAGGAACTGTCCCAAGAATGCATGGGGAAGACAAATGCACCCACCCCCAAACCTTTGCCTCGTACACAACCATCTAGTGTCAATGATCCACCACCTCAGACCTCGGGATCCACTAACAAACAAAATGGAGGCTCAGGAAAAAGTGATTGGACACGTATCAACCAAGGAAGCCATGCAGACACGTCACAGGCATGTGACTCACATGGCGTGAACAAATTACTGCCCGAAGCAACCGTTGCATAGGAAGGGAGCGGTGATGCCTCCTTTGTGGATGCATGGGACGTGGGAGAGAATACTACCACAATAGACTAGATGGATGTCGAACAAGGGATCTTAGAGCTTAGTGGCAATCAAGTGCCTGAATAACTGGTAACCCCACAATAAAACTTAACGATTTAATAATGTGTGTTTTTTCTTGGAATTGCAGGGGTGCAAAAGACAGAAGATTCAATCGATCCATGTGTGAGTATATCATGCAGTACCAACCAAGTATTCTAGTAGTTGTCGAGCCGAGAATAAGCGGTCGGGAGGCAGACGAAGTCTGCAAGTGATTCTGTAGTCTCTCAGTCGAACGAGTAGAAGCTGAAGGTTTCTCAAGAGGTATATGGATACTATGGAATAATGCCTCCGTTCAGCTTCAAATCATTCATCGTCACAGGCAAGCCGTTCATTGCAACATTCAATCAGAAGGGCACTCCTGGTTTTTTTACAGCCATCTACGATAGTCCGCAAGCTTCCTAACGTTCTAAGCTGTGGAGGCACCTAACTTATCTCTCCAACCAAGTGCGAGGTTACCCATGGGTGCTCATGGGAGATTTTAACGAAGTTTTGGAGGTAATAGAGAAAACAGGGGGCGAAATTAACTTCACTAATGTCATCAAATTCAGAGATGCTCTCAACTCTTGCGGCTTGATGGACATGGGCGCGGTTGGCCCTAAATTCACCTAGCAAGGCGCTACACGTAATGGCAATCAACTACTAGAGTGGCTGGACAAGGCCCTATGTAACGCCACATGGAGAACACTCTTCGACAATGCCATAGTTCGAGTGCTACCTATAATCAAGTCAAACCACCATCCCCTGCTTCTGGCACCGTTCTTGTATCAAGGGAAGATCCAAGACCAAGACCATTTCGTTACTTGGCTGTATGGCATACCCATCCGGAATTCCTAATGTTCCTATCTTCCACCTAGAACCCTTCGAATTCCCTCATAACCAACTTTGTCAATTTCAAGCAAGCGGTTAAATCCTGGAACAAGGACACAATTGGCACATTCATCAATGGAAGAATCTCCTCCTGGCACGTTTGAACGACATCCAAAAATCAAACCAGAGGCATAGTAACCCCTTTTTCAGGAAATTGAAATGCAGCCTGCAAGAAGAGCTACAAAGAACGCTTGCACAAGAGGAACTAACATGGTACCAAAAATCAAGGCACCAATGGATCCAAAGTGGTGATCGTACCAAATTCTATCATACGACAATAGTTATCAAGAACATAAGGATACATATAACTGCCTTGAAAGATGGCGACAACAATTGGATTGATGATGCAAAACTACTAAAAGACCTTGCTACATATCATTTTAACAAATTGTACGCAGAGGATCTGAATACCCCATCTGTTGTCCTAGAGCACTTCTTCCCTACCCTTTGCAGGGAGAGACTTTTAGCACTAACAAGACCCCTTCAAGACATTGAGGTCAAGAAAGCTGTGTTTGATATGGCGCCTTGTTGAATCTAGGATTCCGAGATTGTTTTGATGATCCCAAATTTATAAAGGAACTTAGTTTGTACTGATGAACTTGTTGAGATGATTTCTGAAACAGGATGTTTCAAGTTCAGAAGTTGATAGGTCGACCAAAGCTAAGGGAATGGACGACCTATGCACATGAAAGACATTTCAGAAGAACTACATGTGTGAAGTGGTCATCCTAAGAATATGAAGTGGTCGGCCAATATTGAAGGAGAATGCATGAGAAGAGGGATCATAGGCTGAACGATCGACCAAAGAAATAAAGGGGACGACCGAAGCAAAGGGTTAAACAGGAGAGGTCGTCCGATGATGAGAATGG